>JAWWMK010051137.1:0-46571 GCA_035047105.1 Galeopsomyia nigrocyanea | reverse complement strand
GTTCAGCGTAGGAGCTGCAGCATCAGCACAGGAGGTTCAGCGCAAGAGCTTCAGCGCTAGTGTAGGAGGTGCGGCGCCGGAGGTCCCGCGCAAGGTCTCCACCGCAGGAGGTCCGGCGCAGGAGCTCCAGCCCTAGGGATCCAACGCTGGAGGTGCAATGCTGGAGCTGCAACGCTGGAGGTCATTTCATTTCTGTTTCAATCGGTGAAATAACTTTCATCATACGCATGCTCCAACGATTAAGCTGGATTATTTTCGTTGCCATGTCAAACGTTTGAGCTCATTTCAGAATCTACATGTAGCGATTCACTGTGAACGCACCGAAAGATTGATCATTGTATTACTTTATTCTGCACGATATAGCCGGTGATGAGAGGGCTCAAAATGCCAGGAAGAGTCGCAATCGTCTGTCCAATGCCCATGATTACACTCGCATGTTTCGGAGCAATATCCAAATAATTTACGCTTAAAAAGAGAAATTTAATTATTCATGAGCTTTGCAGAAAAAAAAATTAATTGTATACCTAAATCCCGACCAAGCAAAGCCTCCAAGTCCAACAGCTATTGTAATGCAAGTGACAGCTCCGATAGGCGTGAGAGTGTACGCGGTGCAAGCCATAAATATCGTTTGACTGATAAACGCACCGCAATTGAAGATTTTGCGAACTTGCGTGGTGCTGCAGATATTTCGCGATCGCAGGTAATCCGCCAGTTGACCGGATAGCTGAAGAACCAGTGCCATTATGAGGTAAGGAAGTGCAGATAGAAAGCCAGCTTTTTCAAGCTTAAAGTCGAGAACGTCTGTGAATGAAAACGGAATTGGCATTATATTCAAATTTTAAATATCGAATGAGCAATTACCATTCATAAAAGTTGGCAACTGAGTGAGCATCGTGTAAAAGCCCCAATTTTCGCTAAAATGCGCTGCCACGATTGCCCATACCGCTGGTGACAGCAACATTGCTTTCCAAGGGTGTGATACTTTCTGTCAAATTTAAATTATGCATAAACAAATCGAAAAGCTCGATTGTAACAAAAAAAAAAAAACCTCATTCTTCCTTGATCCCAGCGTGTACTTGATGTACTCCAATTCAGCACGGCTAATGTGTGGATCGTCCTCTGGATGATCTCTGACGATGATTGTCCAAAAAATGTACCAAACAAGTCCAATGGCCCCAGAAGCGTAAAACACACTCGACCAACCAAGTCTTTCGGCCATTATTCCGCAAATGGGCATCGCGAATACCGTGCCGACAAAGCTTCCCGAGAATGCTAGGGTAGCCAATTTCGAACGTTCCAGTGGTGGTGCCCAGTTTGCCCATATCGCGTGGATACACGGATACGTTACACCCTAAACGTACAAAAATACCAATATATTTGCTGTCTTGGGGCAAAAAAAAAAAAACAACAACATACTTCGCAGATGCCCTCGATAATTCGAATGGCAATAAACATGTAAACACTGAATCTCGTGATTGGCGGAGTGATGATTGTGAAAAATGCGGTGGCGGCGATTCCAAATCCAAAGACTCGTTTACCACCGATACGAGATGCAAGCCAACCGCCAAACAATTGCGTGCTAATGTAACCGTAAAAGAAGGAGCTCAATATGAGTCCTTGCAGTTTGGAGTCCCATTCGAATTCGGGTCCCTGTTTATGGAAATGAGGGTTGAAATTTCATTTTGCAGTCGGAGCTGTGTTGCGCGTAAAATGACAATATATAACTCACATAATTGACTTTGCCGCTCATGTCGTTTGCAAAAGTACGATTTGTGGTCATTTTCACGATAGCCACGCTCAAATTGACGCGAAGAACGTACGACATGAAGAAGCCGAAAAATGCCAATATACCAACAACGTATCTTCTTTTTTTCCAAAACAACCATGTGGATGCTTCGATGATGGGAATGTTGATTCTATATACAAACAACACGACAAATTTATCTCAAAATTTGAAATTTATCATCAAAATTACTTACTCGGCACGCCTTGGTTCCGTCGAATTTTTCAATATTTTAGCAATTTCCACCTTTTCCGACATTATCTCAAACTATTTGAAAGACGATGTGAGAAGCTTTATTGACGACGTTTCGATGTGAAATGAGCAAGGTTCAATGAGCAAATCGTTCCGTTAACACCTTGTATAATTGCGACGAACAAATTTATGTAATTTCAATCGAAAAAAAACACCTCTTATAGATGTACGTTTTTTGTATAGATTGCAGTTTTTTTTTTTCGTTTAGAAATGAATAGAAGAATAGAACAAGCTTACGCACTGGTGAATTTCGTGAAAATGTTCTATTGGCCGCGCAGAAAAAACAATTACCGACTCTAGAAATATATCTTAAAACACGCTTCGGTTAAAATACAGTATAAAAAGAAATTGTCAGTTTTTTTTATTTTTAACATAGCAATTGCGTAAAAGATGGTAAAAAAAATTTCATTGTCCTTGATTTAATCGAACCGCGTCGGAATAAGAATCGTTAAATCCGGAACGCGCGCAAGTATCAATTGTAGGATGAGCCTGAGAAATGCAAGTGTTTCGCATTCTTATTATTTTCCACGGCGCTGTCATCGCAGCAGTGGCCAGACATGAAAGGCTGGTCTGCAGTCGTGTGTGTCGTCCAGTCTTTTTTATTGTAAAGTTTTCTGGCTTTGTCGTGTAATTTTGCAGCGTCGTGGTGGAGCAAAAAAAAAAACCAAATCAGAATTAGCTGCCTATACAGCGAAACGCATAAAGAAAGTTAAATTTAACGTCGATCGTTATTATGCCTTTCCAGTGCATCATCTGCGGAATGGAGTAGTGAGGAAAACAACAAAGTGAAAAGAGAGCGAGCGAGCCAGAGAAACAACATCGACTACAGGGCCTCGCACGCACGCTTAGAAGAAAAATGTTGTAGGCACGAGAGAGAGAGAGCGATTATAAAACACACGAGTGGTTTATAATTGGAGCGTCGAAAAGGAAAGCATTTTTATCGGCAAAAAAATTGTTTTGTTGATTTACTTGATGCAGAGTCTAATGAGACAAAAGCACAATCTGTAAATTTACTTGGGAGATTTAGATTCGGGATTTACATCTGTTTTTCCACTCTCGTGCAGAATCCAAAAAATTTGACATGGCATACACTATTATTTGAGCATCGATCTCTTAACTTTTTTTTCATTCGCTGGAGTAATCGAGCAATGAGATTATCAGAATATAACAAATCAGACTAATACTGGGCTGACCAATGTTTTCAAACATATTCAAGGTAAGATTTTTCAATTAATTTTATGTAGGTCAAAGTGTCTTAACCTCTCTCCATGTGCAATGTTTTTTTCCTTATCAGAGACTACTTTAATCTCTTAATCTTTACTCACAGAGGAATGTTTTCATCAAATTTCAAAATATTTATGAATATTCATGTAAAATTTCTAATTTGGTCCATTTCTAATGAGTCATTTGCGTATTTTAGGGTTCAGGCGTATTCATTCCACATGAATCGTTGATAAATCTACCAGAGTTGCTTTACACTAGGATTGCCATTATGGATAATTTTTTTACGCAAAATGCATCCGACGAACCAGATGACATACCACAAACTGAAAATTTTGTGTGGATATTGGGCAAAAAGTATAGTGCCAAAAAAGGTAACTTTGAATTCATCTATATGTAGAGTTTCACAACTTGCAGATGTTATGTAAACTTGTAATTTTTTAATTTTACAGATATAGATGCTATTCGGAAAGACATTAGGTCTAGATTATGGTTTACTTATCGAAAAGGCTTTGTTCCTATTGGAGGATTTGGTTCTTCATTCACATCAGATAAAGGCTGGGGATGTATGTTGAGATGTGGTCAAATGGTCTTGGGCCAAGCTCTAGTTTCTTTACATTTAGGTACAATATTTTATTATCATCACATTTTGTTTAATCAAAACCATTATTAATCTAGTCATTTCGAATCAACAGGCAGAGACTGGAGGTGGTCACCAGAAACAAAAAGCAGCATATATTTAAACATTTTAAAAAGATTTGAAGATAGAAGAGCTGCTCCTTATTCCATTCATCAAATTGCACTAATGGGTGCATCAGAAGGAAAGGATGTAGGCCAATGGTTTGGACCCAACACTATTGCCCAAGTATTAAAGTAAGTTTTACTACATTAACAATAGACCTTTAGAAAAAGCGTTGAATCTAATAACATCTTTTTTTAGAAAATTAGTTGTATATGATGATTGGAGTTCTATTACTATTCATGTTGCTCTTGATAATGCCGTGGTGATGAATGATGTTGGTAAGTTGAACAAGATTCTATTTCACAGCATCTTTTTAATTGTTTGCTTTTTAATATCAATTTTTTGTGTTGATTTACACAGTTAGGCAATGTCGAGTGGAAGGAGCAACTACAGCAGAAGTTGATGGGGAAAAACCATTAAAAGCTCCTAGTCAATGGAAACCATTACTTTTACTAATACCTTTGCGATTAGGATTAAGCGATATCAATCCTATTTACATCAATGGCCTTAAAGTACGTTAATTGCCTTTTCACATTTGAAAATTGGTTGGTAATTAATTTTTTTTTCAGACTTCATTTCAATTTCCACAATCCTTGGGAATCATTGGTGGAAAACCAAGTCATGCTTTATATTTCATAGGATACGTTGGTTAGTTGATTTATTTTTATTAAAACGAAACTATTTGATTTTGATTATTGATGCAACTTGTGTATTTCAGGAGAAGAAGTGATCTTTCTAGATCCACACACAACTCAAAAGGCAGGTAGTGTAGATCAGAAATCTGATGACAATGAAACAGAATTTGATGCTACGTATCACTGCAAAATCGCCAGTCGCATACCAATGACAGAAATGGATCCTTCGGTTGCTCTTGTAAGACTGTCAGACAAAGTTGTTTTCTCTTCATATGATTTTTTTTTGCTAAAATTGAACAATTGAACATTTTAGTGCTTCTTCTGCGCCACTGAAAAAGATTTCAGATCATTGTGTAGATTAATGCAAGAACAATTAATTGCTAATGAAAAACAACCTCTTTTTGAACTATGTGCTGAAAGACCAGCTTGGTCCCCAGCTGAAGATGTTGCAGCAGAAGCATTGGGAGCCACAGCATCCGCATGTAAGGACTATTTTTAATTGATCATTTAATCTTGATTTATAATTAAATCTTTTATAATTTTTCATCAGCAGTCTTGGGACCCACATCTGATGAGGGTTTTGAACTACTTGGTTGACAATCAATTCACTAATTCACAATGATCTTCACATTGAATACTTATTGAAGTGATTACAATATTTAATTATTTTATCACTTCATAAAACACCTACAATAGTGAGTGTAGCATGGCAGAATGATTATTGGAAAAAGTTAACGAATGTACAATATACAGCAACGTTAATCGAAACAACTTAGGTAAATCAAATTATAATGTTGAAAATGTCTTTATTTAAAACTGAAATTTTGTAAACAACGTTTAAAATGACTTTAGATTATATCAGGCATATAATTCAAATGCTATGATTTCAATTAATGTACATATTGCTTATATTTATACACACTGCATAAAATATATTTTGATTGAACTGATAAAGAAATTGCTAAATTATATAGACTGTCTATGAATAAAGCAGAATTCGTAATTATAGTTCAACAAGTAGACAAATTTTTTCAGTAAGCTGAAACTTTGAGCTTTGCGTAGTTATTCAGAACTTTGAACGCAAAGACATGAAAATTTTACTTGAACACGTATGTTTCACGTTTACCGAGTGTTCGTCTTTTGCATAATAATCAAGCTTTTTTTGCTCTTGTAGCAACTTGTTGACATCTCCAACATTTCTTTTCACATCGTTTACTCATTGTGCGCGATTTGCCTCATAAAGATAAGACAATATAAATATCAAAATGATCACAATGAATAACGTATCGATCAACATTGGTTGGAGAGAAAAAAAGCTGAATGTTTTTTGTATATTTTTATTTTTTCATAGCAATTGTCTATCACTCACGCGAAATTAGAACCACTTTGCGAGAATTTGATAAATAAAGAATAATTCATCAATGTAGGATTTTTCAGTTGCAAAGACAAAAACTTTACCGTTAATTGGCCAAAAGTTGGAAACTTTAAGTGTATCAGAATTTGTTGTTGTCGCTATTTTTATTAAGCAGATTTTAATAGATCATAGTTCTAGACTAAACATAAAAAAATCCTTCAAAACAACAAAAAAAAGTTGTTACTTATTACAATAACTTTGATTGTATAAATTTACGTATCGATATGTATGTATGTACGTGTTGAACACAAAAATAATTTTTCTACTTTTAATTCGGGGAATTACTTTGGAATTAAATGAAAATTCTGTCGCGTTTATCTTGTAATTATCATTTTGTATAATAATAAAAATTTTCACTGGTGATCCACAAAACGGCGTTGTTTTTAATATGTGGCTGAAAGAAAAAAAATACAATCATGTTTACTTGTCCCCCCAGATAAAATAAAGTTTGGGCAACATGATCCATATGCAATAAATTTGCGACGGGGCTAATGAATTACTTTATTTGCACAGGGAAAAAAAATTAATAAACAAACTATTTACCGGTGGGAGAGAAAAAAAAACTCGTACGTTAGCGAAAATAGCCTTTATTTATAAAACAAATACACATTGCAAACATTTCAAAAAGTTGGAAACTTTTCAAAAACGTTAGTAGTAGATCGTGACTAGATTACTTTGAAAGTAAACTGTTATTGATAAAAGATTAATGAAAAATTATAAACTTTTTTTGTCTGATTCTCTCGTACCATTGCTGCGATTGTTCAGATTTATCACAAGTACCGTTATGTTATCTAAAGAGCCTCTGCAACAAAAAAATATTTATGTAACATTAATATCATTTTTACATAACTCGTAATCTTTTTCGCTAATCACCTGTAGAAGCTCTGTAGCGTAATGCTTTTGGCTCCAAAATGTGGCTCGTTGATGCGCTCCTTTATGTAAGCAACGGCTTCTTCGTTCGAAAAAGTGTCCCACAAACCGTCGGACGCCAATACGATAAACATAGGATTGTGATCATCCAAGTCAAATGTTAAAATATCTGGATCGGCTATTACTAATTTTTTGTCTTTCAATGGGTAATCTCCTAATGCTCGCGATGTGGCTAATATCCCGGCAACTCTCCACACACCGTTGAATGTCACGACACCGCCAGCTTTGTTTATTCTATTTCTCTCGCGTTGCTAGAATAGTAAAAATGATGTGTGTAATCATTATTTAAAATCAAGTGATTTCATCACAAACAGTAGTACCCGCACCTGTTGAGGTTTATGATCAAAAGATAAAGGAATAGCGTTGCCTTTTCCGTCGCACATAACACCTCTGGAATCTCCTACATTTGCTACAATCAACTTATTACCTTCTAAAATGGCTATTAATGCAGTTGTACCTACAAAAAAAAATAGACTCAAATTTTTACACAATTATTGGCCGTAGTTTAAGAAAAGTAATATACCAGCAACATCCATATTCTTTTTAGCAGCTTGTACCAAGAGACTGTCTATTTCCAGAACTTGATCAGTCAACAATTTCCCATAGTTTATTTTATTGCCATCTAAATAACTTTTAATGTCAATTTTAGGACGAGTTTTGTTTTCTTTAAATCTGTTTGGTCTTACCTATGACAAATGAAATGATTTGTTTATTTACTATTTAATAAAATTTTGCAAAAAATGACATCTACTTCTCTAGTAATCGTCTTGGAAATACTGTCAAGTTTATCCAATAATTCTGGATCTGTGATACCAATACTGTTTTTATTATTAGTATAATCATCTGTGCTCCCAGTTTTGCGCAACGATTTTTTTCTTTTGAGCAAGTTCAAATCTACATCATTTGGTTCTTGATTTTTCGAATCATCATTTTGACTTGTTTCAGTCTTTTCTACTTTCTTGATAACTTCTTTTCCAGACAATATGTTTTTCAGTTCAACAACTTGTTCACTAATGCTAGGAATTAGTTTATCACGAGCATAATTTGCTGCAAACTAAAATTTTAGTATGAAAGCACTGTCTAGAAAAATGATTCATTAAAACTTACCTCTCCACCATGACCATCAAATACAGCAAACAAAGAAACACCTGTATTGTTTATATCATGATTCACAACAAAACGATCTTCCATATGGCTTCTATGTCCTTGGACGGCATATGCTGCAGTGTTGCCTTGTTTAAATTCCCAATTGAGTTTTCCACTTGAGGAATTGACAAGGAATTGAAACTTTTGTACCTACAGTCAAAAGGCTTATTTAATATAAAAGTTTCAGCAATTTATCAAATTAATTACCTTAGACTTGGTATGACCAAATTGATGTTGAATCTGCCTCAAAAAAGCTCTACTCCAAGCATCAACTGTTTGCAAATAGATGAACATTGCAACCAGTATGACACCAAACAACAAGATTTCTGGTTTCAAAAAATATGATTTTGCAATTCTCCATACTTGACCCATTGGTGTATTGATCCCTATAGTAGGTATGCCCACCGCAAATTTGGATATCAATTTCATATGAGACAAGTAGGTCTGTAAAAAAAAATATAGTCTTTGATGATTTCCATTTATTTATGTTTACTTTCTAGAAAATTGAGGTAAAGTACTTGTAAAAATGTTGAAAATATTTTTTTCAAATGATATTATTTATAACATGTGACACATTTACCAGTTTGTAAACTAGAAAAAAATTTTCAATTGCGGACTTGAGCTTATTTTTACTAACAACAATCGCAAACAAAACAAAAGAATGCACACGTTCATTGTCAGAAGTTACAAACAGGTATTTGAATACAAGTTGTAGATAAACTTCATTGAAAATTGAAACAGTTTTGATAAAGCGCTTGAATTTTACGTAAGTCCATTGTTGATCATTATTTATAACTTAACCTCAAGCACAAACATCGCTAAAATTACGAAAAAGCGACAATACCTGATATAAAATTCTGTCTTCTAATTCATCATCCATATTATACGATTAAAAATTGATCACATTACATCTACACTATTAAAAGTCTTGTTGAAAAAGAGGAGTTTTTGGATTATAAATATGGCAACTTGACAATTGCGTTTAAATGGAGAACAGCGTACGATATCAACATTGTAAATCACTTCACTTGATTACATTAATCTAATCTCTTATCTCGAAATGACTGACGGCTATTTGTCAAAAACAAATTAAAGCTATCCATTAATAATAAATTTTGAGATGAACGATAAAAAAAAAACGGAGCACCAATGACACCCCAGAACCCCCGTGACCCCAGCACACTTAGATCAGGAATCCTAAAGTGCCATACATCAAAAAATTCCGCGTGACGTGCTCGTTCTGAATCCGTCGTCAAAAAAATAAGTACCGCGTCCATTTGTTGCTGAGTTATTGTTAAAAAACCTATATGTGCTGGACGAATTTCAATAATTTTTTTCTCGGAAATGGTGGCCTTCAATTGAAATCGGAGGGCACCAATCGATCGCGCTAATTCGAATTATCGGGTAGGTAATTTTTTTTTTACGCGAAATGGCCGTGGTTTTGCAATAAACCTAAAATTATTGTTTTTTGCTTGCAGCACAGTCTAATAGCGCTTACTGCGCATGCGCCGGGCGCCGCCATGACTTCCTCGCGTACGCGCGCCGTAGCTATATATTTGAATGGCTTTAATAGTTGGGTTTGAATTCTTATATCTACATAATATGTAGATATAAGAAATCAAACCCAACTACTAAAGTTATGTAGATATAAGAATTCAAACCCAACTACTAAAGTCATTCAAATATATAGCTACGGCGAATATGTAGATATAAGAATTCAAACCCAACTACTAAAGCCATTCAATTATATATAGCTACGGCGCGCGCCGCGTACGCGAGGAAGCCATTTAGCCATGGCGGCGCCCGGCGCATGCGCAGCAAGCGCTATTAGACTGTGCTGCAAGCAAAAAACAATAATTTTAGTTTTATTGCAAAACCACCGCCATTTCGCGTAAAAAAAAATTACCTACCTGGTAATTCGGATTAGCGCGATCGATTGGTGCCCTCCGATTTCAATTGAAGGCCACCATTTCCGAGAAAAAAATTATTGAAAGTCGTCCAGCACAAATAGGTTTTTTAACAATAACTCAGCAGCAAATGGACGCGGTATTTTTTTGACGACGGATTCAGAACGAGCACGTCAGGCGGAATTTTTTTATGTATGGCACTTTAGGATTCCTGATGTAAGTGTGCTGGATCACGGAGGTGTTAGGTAGCTAATTTCAGGTGCAAACATGTTTGTGCATCGCCTGCTGCTGCACACGTAGGTAAACAAACGTGAAATATTATGATTTTTCAACGTGAAAGTCTGCTATTACGTGATAAAGTTTTATTTTGAAAACCCGAGTGACTGAGAGAGATCGATAGCGAGTTTTAGCAAAAATAATAACTCCAAATTTATTGGTACTTGCAACAAATTGCTTTTCCGTTACGCGATTGCCCAATTCCGTTTTTACTAAATTTAATTTATTGTACACGTTTTCAGAATATGGTGTGATGTATTAATAAATGTTATAAAATGGTAATGGAAGGGAATGAAAAAGTAATTGATGAAGCTTCAGTGTGTGATGAGAATTTGGAAAATAAAGATTTTTCAGTTCAACTTGAAGGCTTTCCACATATACTTAAATACATTGAAAAGCTTCAAGAGCAAATTAAAGTACAAAAAAATGCAATAGCAAAGTCAACACTAGTATTAGAGAATAAGGTAAGCCAAACAAAAGTTTTGCAATATAATTGAATAATTTGGTTTAATGACATATTATACTTTCATGTAGGAAACTCAATGTGATTTGTCAGACAAAAGCCTTGTAGATAATCACACACAGACAGACTTGCCAAGCGACGAATCACCTCAAGACTGGGTAATCAGCAATTCTAAAGAAGCAGGTAGTTTAGCTGAGCAAGTAAAAGAGGCTGCTGAATCAGCTGTATTGCAGACAGGTTTTGTCTACGAAAAAACCACAGGCTTATATTATCATTATGACTCTGGATATTATTACGATCCAGTGTGTATTTATACTCACACACAAAAAAATCAAATTCCTTCACTCATTATATCTCCATTTCTTTTTTTTTTTTTTTTTTTTTTTTTAGAAATCTGGATTATATTATGATGGAAACACAGGGGCTTATTATTACTATGATGAAATTACCAAATCTTACAAATTTCACAGCCAAATTTCACGAGAATCAACTGAACCTATGGACACATCTCCTAGCATCAAAAAGGAAAAAGATGACAGAAAAAAGATAAAGGTATTATTTCAGAAAATGATGATTTGAACAATAATTTTGCAATTCTCATCAACCTTTTGGCTGTCTATTGAATTTTTTTCACTTGCAGGTTCAGAGTGATATTCATGACCTAATTGCTGGCCTTTCCAGAATATCAATACAAAGATCTAGGCAAAATGCCTTTGGTAATAATTTTGAATCTTTGATATCCACGTACATCTTACCTTACAGGATAGGGCGAAAAAAGTCAAGCTGAGCAAGGAAGCTGAAGAGGAAGAAGTGATTGAAGTCGAAGAAGGAGAATGCTCAGACAGTGACGATGAAAGTAGTTCAAGTTCTGTAGAAGTAATTCCTATTGACTCTCCCGAGAATAATAACGAAGGTTTATTCATTTCTTTTTTATTTATCTTTTTTATCGTCACTGTCGTATCTTTTAAATTTCAATAATTTTCAAGTATAAATCAAGTTTAAAAAGAAAATATTTCATTTCGACTACATTTTTTTCAGATGTTGCTAGAGATTACCCGCCCTGCATGCGTATAATCGTGAAAGAAACAAACATACCGAAACTCAAAATTGGAACTCTGTTTCTCGTCACGTGCACCGGCGGTACTATCGGCCGCGAGGGCGATCATCCGGTCTTGATCCGCGATATAAACATCAGCAAAGTACACCCAGCAAACTTTTCAATTAAAAAAATCTAACCCCGTGTCGCTTTACAACGAGTTTTTTTCCCAACTTTCAGCATCACGCAAAACTGCAATACAACAAAGAAAAGAGGCTCTACGAAATCATCGATCTCGGCTCGCGCAACGGCACGCTAGTCAACGGTAAAAGAATCTCCGCGGCGAAGCAAGAATCCGAAGCAATGGAAATCGTTCACGGTGCAATCATCCAATTAGGCGGTACAAAGTTATTGTGTCACGTGCACAAAGGCAACGAGACGTGTGGTCATTGCGAACCAGGCCTAGTACAAACGACAATTTCGGCCGAGCCAACGTATCGCTCGACGAAAACCGAGCACGAATCCGAGCGAAAGAGGATCAAGCAAAAATACGGCTTGGACGAGGATAATACCAACGAAGCGAGTCGCGTCGCCACGGGTTATCAGGACAGAGCGCAGTCGAGGAGGAACAATGTCGGCTCGTCGTGTCAATCCGCGAAAACTCAGCAGAGCTCTCTCAACGAGTGAGTTTATCAAAAACTTTACCATTTTTTTTTTTCCCATTCGAACCATCCTATTTTTTTCACAGAGCGATACCAAAGGACAATCCAGGCTTCAAAATGTTGGCCAAGATGGGTTGGACCGAAGGCACGTCTCTCGGCAAAAGTGGCACCGGTCTCACAGAACCAGTAAGTACAAGGAATAAAAAAAAATAAATCTCCCTCGGCTCTCGAATTTAATGATCAATCGATATCACATACGTACGTACGTACCATCCGCATCCAATCAATATCTCGTTAAATCGAAATCGCCGTATTTCGTCTTTTTAAGGGCTCTAAATCAACAGATAACGATCGAGCATCGTCTGCAGTTTATTTTTTCATTCGTACCGCTGATTCTATTATTATCACTGGTGCAATTCCATCACGTATCAATGCAACGAGTTGATGTATAGGATAGGCAGCAGCAGGTCGCAAATGAAATTGCGTGGAGAGCATTCAATTACGATAGAGCGAAAGGGGGTCTAGTATAAAACAGCAGTCACGCCTCCTTATTAAAGCCAATCAAAGTGCAAACACAACGGCTCATCATCATCATCGTCGTCGTCGTCTCTTTCCACCTTTTGTATGTGTAATTTCGGTACACACATACAGCGATATGTTAACGCGGCTCGTTGCAGAGGCCTTTTGCAAAGGGGCTGCTGCAACAGGTGGAAAGGTAGGTCGTCGTTCTTTTATAGTTTGCGCGCACACGCTGCTCTCTCGCACATAATCACAGACATCAATCGGCAAACTCGCTCAGAGTGGTGAGTCTGTGTGTGTGTATGTAAAATTTAGTGGCGTCTGGGTAAACAGAAACTACGAACGGATAGAGAGAACGAGAGAGAGAGAGAGAAGCTTACAGGACATTAATCAGAGGATTATCTGTCTTTGGCGTGTTTATCTAGTTTAAGCTTGCTACTAGTCTAGACTAGATGGGTCAAACGCTAATTAAGCGTCGGCGGCGGCAGCAGCTGTGCAAGCGTCGAATAAAAAAGTGCATTCGCGCGTCGACGGCGGCGGCGACAAAGTTTGCAGTTGAGCGCGCGACGCGACGAGACGATGTATATATGCAAACCAGCCACCACCGCCGCCGACGTCGAGACCATAATGCTGTCTGCATCGGAATTGCTCCCTCTCTCTCTCTCTCTCTCTCTCTCTCTCTCTCTCGCTCTGTGTGACAGGCTAGACAAACCGGGACAAACTTTCAAACTGGCACAGGTCGTCTGGCGGCTGCTGCTGCTGCTGCTCATCCCCTCCTACACAATCTACATGTGTATGTCTGTGTGTATATGTAGACGCGGTGGTCTCGCCAGAGTCCACATCAATTGAAACGAATTATATATGTGCAATGTGGAGGATTAAAAACAAAACAAAAAGTGATTGGTGGAGGATACTTTTCGACCGCGATTTATTTTTTTTTCTTTTTAAAAGCTTTTTTTTTTTTTTTAATTTTTATTTTTCGGGTTAATTTTCTTTCCTCGCGCGAGAGAGAGAGAATCCCGCGGCATAAAACTGGAATTTCAGTCAATCAAAATGTCGTCAAGAGATTAGCGCGTCTAGACGATCTCCTCCTCCCCTCTTCTTCGTCTCTCTTTCTCTACCTTGGTTTTGTTTGTCCGCTCGCGCAAGGAACTTTTGTATAAAAGGAGAGACGAGATTTTATATTGAAAAAGTTTTGCCGACAATGATGCTGTTTTATGCATAGACGTCGGTCGCTGGTGTCTATTGCCGCGGCTCTGTGTGTCTGTGTGTGTGTGTGTATAAGAAGTTTGATTGAACATTTTCTTTTCTCTTCGACGCGATGAATTATTTAGAGCTTTTTAGAGTATAATAGCGAATACGAAAATGTTTGCAATTGCCTACGATATTATACATGCAACCTATTAAATATTTGATTGGCGTATTGGATTTGCAGTGCGGATCGTTAAATCGTTCGCGAGCGCGACATGCATACGATGCATAATTAAGATAGCAATGTGCCGTACGCGCGAGTGATATTCGAAATATATATTTGCTTTCCACGCGCGCGATATAATAACGCTCGATTGCCATTTTGCGATAAGACGATCTTTATCTGCGTTTAATACAAATTGGAGTAATCAAACGCGCGTGGTGGAGTAAAGGGGGGGGGGGGGGGGGAAACGAGGTAATTTAATTTTGCGAGTACATACATCGACATTCAAATTGAGGTAAAAGAAATTGATATAGTTTGTAAAAAAAGAAAAGGGGATTTTACCCGCCACTCGACGTCGACAAACTATTTCGCGGGGGGCGCGCGTTCCTTTTAAAATCAACTCGAGCGCGCGGGTGCAGAGTAACCAAGTCAAGTGGTCTCTCACTCTCTTTCGCTCCGTTATTTACATCTATGCTCTCGTAAAATTACCTCTCGAGCAGACAATTCACCGACTACATTATACTTCTCTCTTGGCCCCAAATATAAAATATTACGTGTTGCAGACTATATCCACGTCGTCTTTGAAAATAGATTGCATGAATTCGTGATTGTTGTTTGTCTGCGGGGGCTTGAAAATATCAAACGACGATGGTTCCAATTTTACACGCGATATACTTACCCCGATGACCGAGTGCGCAATTATTAATAAAAACAACGATCGAAGGGATGCAAAAAAAAAAAAAAAAAAAAAAAAAAAATTGGGGTCTATTTTTAAGGTGCCACTGCTGCAAAAGGTCGATAAAGCCGGCTTGGGCGGCTGCACCAACAGTCAACTTGGTGTCGTCTGCGGCGCCGACGACCACGTCGACAGCGGCGATCTTCGCGTTGTCGAGAAGAAGCAGGTCATCTGGAAGAAAACTCAGCAGCGTTACGATGACATTACCAAGTGATATATATTTTATTTTTATTTATTTCTCGATGATATATACATATGATGAATTGTTTTGTGCAAATTGCGACGCGTTTTATATTATAATAATCATGTTTGCGCGTGAGAAAAACTCTCAATTTTATACACACGATCGTTTTTCTTTTGTGTTAATAAATGTTATTGACGAAACATGAATTATTATTTTTTCATGTGAAACTATAATTCTGTCTTTGATTATTTTCCAAGACAACATATCCCAGCCAGGAAATGCGTAAGCAACAAGACAAAACTAATTTTCACCTTGCAACATTAAATATGACTCAAAGTCGAAAATATAAATCTCTCTTTTACTCGAAATGTTTTTTTTTTTTTTTTACAAACGGAAATGTCTCGAGAAAGAGAAAAAAAGAATTACATACTCGCATATATCGACGTTTTATTTTGGCAATTTGCTTTTTATTCGTCTGGGCGCGCGCGCGCGTTGTCCGAAAAAAAAAAAAACAAGCGAATAATTTTTGACCTACCATAATCTCCCGCTATAAATGGTAAAAGGCCGTATAAAAAGAAATCTTCCCCTCTCTTCCAAAGAAATCAAAATCTCCCCATTCACTACATGTTTTTTTTTGCTCTCTCCTCGCATCTCTCGTGTATCCATTCAACAGATTTTTAAGAGTCAGCATCAAGAGAAAAAAAAAGGGCTATAAGAAGAAGGAGGATAAAGGTCTAATGAATTTTATCGTCGTTTCTGCCGAAACAGCTGTATAGACTTGAACATATAAGCACAAGCGGCGCAAAACCACGATAGCGAAAGAAACGCGACGACGACGAGAAAGAGAAACCAGTCGGCTGCACGGTGGGCGCAACAAGATGTGCCACGAAAGAATTTTTTCGGGTCTGTGTTAGTGTGTGACACATCTTTTTTTTTTTCTCTCATCATCATCATCATCGCCGTGGCATTTTTCATCAACGCTCGCGCCAAGCTAATTAAATGTTTTATATATACACACACACAAGCATGGATCGGAAATGATTGGCATAGTTTGCTGTCTGGCAGCAGCAGCAGCAGCAGGTGTGCC
This sequence comes from Galeopsomyia nigrocyanea, assembly GCA_035047105.1. Classification (NCBI taxonomy): domain Eukaryota; kingdom Metazoa; phylum Arthropoda; class Insecta; order Hymenoptera; family Eulophidae; genus Galeopsomyia; species Galeopsomyia nigrocyanea. The sequence continues at coordinate 30,164 of JAWWMK010051137.1, read as the reverse complement.
GCGCATCATCGATCGTTTGAAATCATAGTGTAGATGGTATTGACTTTCGGTTTCGATTTCCTTCTCCTACACATACACACACACACACACACATATATATATATATATATATACATATATAACACACTCATAACACACATGTATATATATCGTCTGATAGCTGTCTAGACGGAGAGAGAGAGAGAGAGAGGCGGTCAACGCACTCACTCGCGCGAGCGCGCGATTTGCCTATTTATCCGGGTATAGCTGTTTATTCGATCGTTCAATGAACCTTCCGAAGCCAATGATTAGGAGGACGACGACGACGAGTAGCTCGTCTATCGTGTACTTTCTTCTTTTCTCTCTCTCTCGAGTATCACACAGCATGAAGAGAATAAAAAAAAAAAGCCAAGTGGCAAGTAGTCTCTCGTTCTTTTAATGATTGCCGTCTGAGTGGGAAATTGAACCGAAAGAATCGAGTGGCTACTCAGGTGAGTGTTTTTGTGTATTGTCGAGCACACTTTTTTTTTTCTTCTCTTCTCTCTCGAGCGCATTTACACTACAACGCGCGCAAGGGTTCAAAGGTTTTCAGAGAGAAATGCGCGGGGGGGAGAAGAAACGCGTAGGCACTCGATCTCTCGGATGAAAAGTGGCTATTAGCCCAGAGGCCACATGCGAGTTTTTTTTTTTTTTTTTTTTTTTTATAGTGAATACTATATAAGCATTCGGCAACTTGCAGTCAGTCGTCGTCTCGCTACACTACCAAAGAGAGCTCATTAAGAGCGCAGCCGCAGACTATATACTATATACGCGCGAGTCACTTGTGGAGCTATATTCTTTTCTCCTTCTTTTACCCTTCTTCTCTCTTTCGGTTCCTGTTTTTTTTTTTTTTTTTTTTTTTTTTTTTTTTTTTTAACTGCCGTGTGCGTGTGTATACGCACCGATCATTGCGCCGAGCTTGAACCCCGTGATTTCTCTTCTTTTTTTTTTTCTTTTTAGATGATCTTCAGACGTGCACTTTTGGCTTCATATATATACTTCACGTGACGATGGCCACTTCAACTGTCGAGACGCTTTTTGCCTTTTTTTTTCTACTTCTTTTGGTTTGTTTGCGATGATTTGATGTTTAACTCGTTCGAGTGGCTTTTTTGGAATTTGTAATTGTGTCGAATTGGCCCGCGGAAATGATTCATACGCGCGTAAATCGATGTTCAAGAAAGAAAAAGAAGACTTTGCATTTGATTTTTTATGAAATTATTCATCGAGTTATTTTCGAGGTACCGCTATATTTAGTCAAAGTCTGCTTGCTCGTGCGCGCGCGCTTTTATGAACTAAAACTTTCATAATGTGAAGAAAAAAATTGAGAAATATGTACGACTTTCTTTTTTTTTCTCTCTCTCTCTCTCGTTCTTTTTCAAACGTCAATCGCTGACGTTTGCCAAGGTATGTACAATAGTAAGCGCACTTGGATTGCACAATCATTTAACAAATATTTTCCGAGATATAGTTTATCGTTGACAGTTTGTAAAGCACAATGAACGAGTGTAGGACTAATCTGTGAGAATGTACAAATGTTTGTTTAATTTTTCCAAGCAAATTACAGTTGAGCTTTTTTTTATTGATTTTAGAAGTTTTCATAAAAAAAAACACAATTCCAACGACATCAGCAACATTCAACTATACGTAACTCCAAAAAAAAAAATCGGAGCAAATGCCATCCCTCCTCCTCCTTAAAAAAAACCACCTGCAAGTCTCTCCCCAAAAAATGAAAAAAAGCACACTCTCTCCCAAACCAAAAGCATGCTCATCATCATCATCATCATCATCATCGTCGTCGTCGGCGACATGCAGCACGTGCGCTCTCCTTGTCTCTCTCGTCATCCTCTCTTTCTGTGTTGGATGTGGTGGGGCAAAACGTATACCGCGAGCTGAGCGCGCGAGAGAGAGAGAGAGAGCGAGCGGCCGTGGCCAGCAGCAGGCAGCAAAGCAAGCAAGGCAGCATCGCGAGAGTGAGAGAGAGAGAGCTCCTCCGCGCTCTCGACGTTCAGTTGCAGTGTTGATTCGGCGCTCTTGGCGTTCGGTGCACGCACACACTACCTATAACGCCAATCGCACGGGAATACGAATCTGAATAAAATAAAAAATATTTAAAAAAAACAGAATCGTAATGTGAAGAGGGTAAGGAAAAGTATAGTAGAGGAGCGTGAGTCGGAAGACAAAAGTGTGGAGAAAAAGTGAATTGAAAAGAAAAGAAAAAAAGGCCAGCAAGCAGTTTTCAGTGCTGCTGCGGGGGGCGGGCGATGACGAGCCTTAGCTTACGCTTGGCCTTAGCTACGATCGGCGCCCTTCTCCTCTACACTGCAACTCTCGCCGCAGGTAGGTACCGTACAACAAATAAAAAACAAAAAAAAACAAAAAAAACAAACAAACAGAGACACACTTACCGATATCTTACCAAACGACAATATTCCGTGACAGGTGGGGTGTGCTGGTCGAACGTAAACAGCTTGGGTCGCTGCAAGGAGATCCTGTCGCAGGGCGTCAGCCGCGAGGAGTGCTGCAACGGCGCGAACGCCCCGCTCGCCAGCACCGCCTACAGCGACGAGGACTACGACAACGGCGCGCTGTTCTTCTGGCAGGTGTTGGGCGGTGGAGTTGCCTGCGACTCGTGTCGCGATTCTTGCTCGGGCGTCAATTGCAGCGACGGCAAGCAGTGCGTGTTGAGACGCGGTATGCCGAAGTGCGTGTGTCGACCGTCGCCGCAATGCTTGAAACGACGACGGGAGTACGACGACGGTCCGGTATGCGGCACCGACGCGCGTACCTACAGCAACGCCTGCAAACTACATCGGCGATCGTGTCGCGCTGCTGCTGCTGCTGCTGGTGGTGGACAGCGCGATCTCGCCGTCGCTTACGGTGGACAGTGTCGCAGTGAGTATATATTTTTTTTTTATCACTTCTGGAAAACACTTTTTTTTTTTGTGTGCCTTTGACGATTTTTCGTTACTTTGAATCCCGCGCGCGCGCGACGTTTCTTCTACGAACAAAACGCAAAAAAAAATAAAAAACAAACTTGATATCCTTTGCCTTCCGGAGAAACACTTTTAGAATTCCTTCGCGCGATCGTCGCTGTATATACGAAAATAGAATGGTTTTTTTGCTTAACTGGATCATCAGGTGTAATTATACAAGTCCTCACCTACATACGCGCACGTTGAATTAAAAGATTATCGCGCGCTATAATGAAAAAATAAAATGAACCGTTTTTAGCCGATCGCAATATTCGATTCGCGAGCGCGCGCGAAAAGAATAGCCGCACGGTGCGGCGACGACGACGGCGGTGGTGGTGGTGGTGGTGGCGGCACGTTTTGCGCGGGCGAAAGAATGGTAACATTCACTCTCAATATATACACACATACACACATATATATGTATACGAACGTGCATGTGTATGTGTGCAGTGCAGTACGCAGAAATTCCACGGCGACCACTCACCGGCGTTCTCTCTCTCTCTCTCGCCGCGTCCTTCCATTGCATTGCATGCAAGCTGCACACACATATACACACACACTTACATATATACACAGCGGTATTTATTATACAGCAGGATAATTTTTTTGAACATGATATAAATTAGTTTTGTGTTTTGTTGTAAAAAAAAAAAGGCTCGTGCCTGGGAGTTAGATGCCGGCACGGACGTAGCTGCCTGTTGGATCAGAATTTGTCGGCCCACTGCGTGAAATGCTCGCGCAGGTGCGCGTTGAGCGCCAAGCAATCAGCCCAATTGAAGCCGGTCTGCGGTGTCGACGGCCAAACGTACAAGAGCGCCTGTCATTTGCGAGCTGCTGCTTGCCGAGCCGGCCGTGCCATTGCCATTGCATATAGAGGCCCATGCCGCAGTAAGTGTATCCATATAGTACCGCCGTCGCCGACCGACCGATCGACGTCCTTCTCGCGTCCTTGCCCTTTCGGGTTCGTTGACCGCTTCGTCTATATAACCAGACGAACAGGGAGAGAGAGAGAGAGAGCGCCCACGCATATATGTATATATATATATATATATGCCTTGCAATGTCAACCGGCCGCGTATTGGTCTTCTTGTGTGCCAAAAATAACTGAGAGAGAGAATAAGCGTCTAATGACCTATTGCCGCGAGTGTGTAATCTGTCAATGTATTATGATAGGGGAGAGAGATTCTGCTGATTAATTCATGGTGATTTTTTATTGGGGGGATTTATTTTGCGTGTGTGGATTGTTCCGCTTTGGGCATTTGTTATTCGTTAACGATGGGTAGCTTTTTTTTTTTCGGAGAGGGTGAATGAAATCTTTTCCGATTCGAAAATATATTTTGGTATCATCAATCCTATATACCGAAAGCAATTAATTTTGAAAAATTGCACTTTTTCTTTACGCGCGGGTGTAATAACTCGTTCTCGGAATGCAAACTGAAATTGAGCTTTTTTTTTTCTTTCTACACAAACGCACGCGAATAATTAATATTTGAAAAAAAATTAACGGTATTATAAAATAGAAATTGCCGTTTATTAATACTCGATCGCCAAAACCGAATATACACACACACACACACACACTAACCGGTGTGTGCAATGACGACGCGGTCATGCAATCGCGATGAAAATAAATCCCCATTAGCCGCTCGAGGTGTGAAAAGCACACACCAAAAAATAAAAAAAAACGCGCAAAAATCCAAAGTGCACCCTCAAGACACTCTTAGCGACGCAAACTCTCGAGTCACGACTTTACCTTCTCGCACAGCTATTTATTAATCCTCGTAAAAAAAAAAAAGAAAAAGGACACTTTCGACGACTAATGCGTGCGGCGATGTCAGGCAGCAGCAGCGAAGCTTTCGTTCAAATACAAAAAGAAAAGAGAAAAGCTTGAATGTCATTTATCTTTTACCCTCGGCGCTCGTGCATCGCGGGCCGTATAAAAAGATCGAGCGGAGGTTAAAGTGCGCGTGGCATAGTGTATAATATCGATCTTACAGCAGCCGCAAGCAGCAGCAAGCCCAGACAGCCGATTAATCATCCGCGCGGACGACGTCTCGAGAGAGAGAGAGAGAGAGCCTATTGTGTAATGTAATGGTAATCTTGTAATCGAGGCTGCTGCTGCTGGGAGATTCGTCGTCGCTATGCTTTGGCAGACGTTGGTTAATGATAGCGCCAAGCGCGTATTATACTCGAGTTGTATACGAGAGAAGATAGATCCTTGTATATATATACCATCGTCAAAGTATTTGTGTGTATGTATAGCGACAAGATCGGTTTGCAATCGCGATGCGTGCGTTTTGCTTTCAATTCATTTTCGCACTCGTTTTTTTTTTTTTTTATTTCGATCGATCGCTCGCCTGATGGCGCGATGTTGTTGTGATCGATAATGTCGTATATACCTTTATCAATTTAGCTCGTTATTATAGAATGCGTATATCGGTATGAAAAAAAAAAATCTTGAAACGAAATTTACATAAATAGTTTTGGCGACCAGTTCGTACATATACCGTCATAATGACGTTGATCTCACAACGAGTGAGTCAAAAAAAAAAAAAGTAGTTTTACCGGAAAATCCATAACCAAAGCCGATAAGACACGCAGTCGAGCTGCGAGTAGTATAAACAAGGAAAATCCAAGAGAAGGAAAATAGTACAAAGAAACAAAAGTAAATAACGCGCAGATGAATCAACAGCTTACGTGCGTATAATTTCTATTATTAACAATACTATTTCCACTGTAAAAAAAAAAAAAAAATTGATGGCATATGCACATATAAAAATGCAAATCTTATGATATAATCCCACGAATGGTTATTATTACGGTACATAAAATATTTTTAACCTCTGCCTCTCTCTCTCTCGCTCGCGTCATGGTCCACATTCGCGAAGAATGCGCGAATAATATATACCTATATATCGCGCTCGGCTCGCGGAAGCGCATATAACAATCACACACACACATTTCTCTCCGTATATAACCAAAGGCTAAAAATAACCCAACGCGCGGCGTCTTTCAAGATGAATAATCCCGCGGCGTGGCGCCTCGCGAGAAGATATATACCGTGGAATGTTTCGTAAAAGGTATATAGGGGGGAGGATAGGGGAAAAACGTAATTAGGTTTCGCGCCTAGTCGTTATCGGTCTGAGATATAGGCGCGCTATAGGCAATAGGTCCGCTAATGAGGGCTTTGTGTGTTGTGATACATATCCGGGATGGAAAAGCGCGCGTTCGGTGCAACGACCCGCAAGTATATACGTATACGTATATATACACACAAACGTTGTTGTTGTTGTTTTGTTTCTTTTTTTACACAGAGCAAGCGGATTGTCGTAGCATCGAGTGCCGACCAGGACAATTGTGCCTTAGCGAGCCCCACACGTCGAGACCCAGATGTGTGACCTGCCTCTATCGTTGCCCAAGGAACAAAGAGCTCGTGCAGCAGAGGAACAGGCACAAGAATCGCGATTATCAAGATTCCACTCCGCTCGCTCTATGCGCCACCAATAACATTACCTATCCGAGCTGGTGCCATATCATGAAGGACGCTTGCCTCACTGGTATGGTTATTGAGACCAGGCATGCTGGACCTTGCGACAAGGATGATTTGCCGCCGAGTGGTGAGTTTTTATTTTTTTTTTTACTAGGGACCTTATTTTTTATTTATGTATATATATGACGAAATTCTTAAAAAGAGCACACTTTTCTGAGGTCTAGAATGGCTAAAAAATTTTTTTTGATGCTAAGGCTTCCGGACCTTTTTCCACTTCTTTTTGAAGGTACAGTCTAGTGTAGGAAAATGCTCGTAAACATTCGAAAAGTCTGCACTTTTTCGGCATTTTATAATCAAATGGGCTTTTATCTCACAGAAAATGGGCGAAAAACGGCATTTAAAACCGCTAGAAACATTTTTGACCAATCAAAATGATGGCAAAAAAAGACCTTTACGCAGAAAATAGTTTCATTCAAAAATAATTATCCAGTGGCAAGTTATCAAAAAAAAATTGCAAAATAATTACATTTTTAGTTTTATTAATATCGGGAAAATATGCTGAAAAAATATAGTTCCCGAGGACTTTCAATGTTTACGGGCATTTTCCGACACTATATACCTTCAAAAAAAAAAAGAGGAAAAAGGTCCGGAAGCCTTAAAAAAAACTTTTTAGCCATTCGAGACCCTAGAAAAGTGTGTGTTTTAAAAGGATTTCATCATATGCGCGGGGAAAGTTTGTTGATGATTGTTTCGGTTGATCGTGAGAAGGATTTTCTATGGTTAATTGTGTATACGTAGAAAGCATGTGTATACCATATGATATACTTTCATCGAAAATTGCAAGTTTTTTTTTTTTTTTTGTTATATCCGAGCTGTCTAGATGAATATTTTTCCGCGAATATTACTCACGCGTAGGGAAAAAAAACGTTGCCTCGCAATCTGATTAATTAACGTAAAAAAGAGAGAGAGAGGGACGCGGTGTGTGGTATAGAGGTGGAGGAGGAGGAGGAGGCCGCGACCGCAGAAAACACAACCGCGATAAAATACATTGATAGCGAGCGCGTGTAACCCATAGAAAGTAGAACGTTAGCCGCAAAATCGTGTGCGTGTTTTTTCTTCTTCTTCTTCTCTCGATCAATCACGCCTTCGAAATTATCGTACGTCAATAAATTCAATGTGGTTATCTCGGTTATGAAAGAGAAAAATTATTGTTGGTTAATTTAAAAATTGATTTATAGTATATAGTACGTATAAGGCAGATATAATAAGATGATTTGTCGTTTTTTTTTAGAGATGTCATAATATGACATAATAGTCAAAAGTCGGTTAACGGTAAAACGGTTATCGTGTTTCGCTTCTAAATAAAAATGCAGCGAGCTTTCAGAAAAAAACAAAGAAGGAAAAAACCATGGCTAATTCTAATTACAGCCGACTGGAAGGTAAGCAGTAACAGCAGCCTAACAATCATCGACACGAAGGAGAACGGCAGCAAGCCGAACAAGCTGAAATTAAAGAAGGACTTGAGAACGATAATCGGAAAGAGTCAGCAGCAGCAGTCGAAGCGCAAAGCAGCAGCATCTCCGGCTAAGAAGAAGAAGCAGCAACCACCGTCGGTGTTGTAATCACGATTGATTCGCGACATCCGATCGCTGGCAATTTCTGCCGCGCTCACACACAACAACACAGTATTTATTTAAACCCCCCCCCCCCCTTCGCCCTCTTTTGTATTATACCTTTGCTGAACGCGCGCACGCGAATTATAATTGTTTTTTTTTTTTTTTTTGCTAGTCGTTTTGGGATATCAAACGTTGATTTTTCATAAATTTTTTTAAAGTGATCAATTGATGGAAAATCGAAGCAAGTAAAACGCGACTAAGGTGTAAGCACGAATAATAACGTTTGCGGGGTTACGAAAAAAAAAAAAAATGTACATGTAGAAGTGAAATCTAGACGTCTCGGGAAAAAAACAAAACGTAATGTAGTATAATCTCTGTACTTAATTTATTTTAGTATGTATCATGCTAAACGTATACCACCGGCGCTCGCATTCATTCGTTGTATAAAAATATAACAAACAAAAAAAACATCCGCGCGCGCGAATCTTTCTCGCATGCGTCGATGATTTTTTTTTTTAGTGTTTAAGGGAGAGAGACTGTAAATGAATCTGGTAATTAATTTGGTCGAGAGAGAGAAGTGTGAGAGAGTATGTGTGACGGATGTGGGAAATATAGACTGAGCTGAACGGAGAGCCATGTGCGCGCACGTATATATCTGTTGAAACGATTTATTAACGTTCCTAAGACACCGTAAGCTCTTTTTAACAAAAACACTTATATATACACACACACGCGATGATGAGACAAGTAGTCAGTCTGCTATTTAGATGGAATTATTATTATAATGATAACGCAAAACAAATGACACCTCCGTTTACCTGAATCCTCAAGTGACAAGTCGAATATAGTTATTTATTGATAAGGGGAGTATGTAATTGTAATAATACGACACTATTATTATGATTACGACGACGATTATTAGAATAAAATTTACCAAACGTTTATGTGCAATATTCGAGAGAGAGAGAGAAAAGTTGAATTTCGAGTTATTTGTGGGGAAAACGTGCAAATTTGTTGAGTTTGGCATGGAATTTTTTATTTTTGTTTTTATTTTTCTCTTCCACGTAAAACGTGCAGAAGCAATGCGAACGATAAGACAATCGATCCTTTTAAATAAAAAATGTGTAATATATAATCTATTTTTTTATTTTATATGGTACGAATGATTTGATTGCTTTTGCATTATTACATTATAAAAAGAAATTATATGAAAATTATTGTTTTTTGAACAGTTGTACAGATAAAAGAAAAAAAAACTGTCTATATTTGATTTTTCAAATGGAAAAAAAACGTGTCAATTAGAATGGAAAACAAAAAGTGCTGACCTAACAGTATTATTAATATTTTTATTAATACAACTATTACGATTTATTACTATCGCTATTACAATTATATTTATATTACTGCTAATCATAATGTCTCCGCTTTATTATCCTCCAGTATTATTGTATTTAAATGGAAAAAAAACGCAATTTGTAATCAAAGCTAATATTTAAAGTAACTCTTCCTCAATGAAAAATCTTGATGCTTCCGCAATAAAAAAAAAACAATATCTTATTGAATATAAAAAACAAAAACATATCGTCAAAAGATTAATAGTTTGTAGCCGTTAGATTCTGTAATAATGAAATCTTTGATAATATAAATCTGAATGAGGTTAACGAAATAAAAAAAATTGAAAGCGCACGAAATTTCGAGTTTTTTTTGTAATTAAATTTTATTTTGCTGGATTTGAATCCTTCATTGTTTCCTTCATTTATTTTGTATTATTATAAAGTGCAAAAGACTTTTTAAAAGCCAAACTTATAACTGCCGATACTGCCGATTCCAAAGGTAAGTAGTGAATATGTCAATGTATATTGCAATTTTGCAATTTTAAAGAAACAAACATTTATTGCAATAATTTAATATCACCGCGTTGTCGATAAAATCATTTGAATATGCGCGCGGCATTGTAGAAAGAGCTTTAATGCCTAACCTATAAATGTAAAATGCATATGATGCAATTACAAATAAAGCCTGTGATTTGAATTTTACTGTCAACAAAAATGCCACTCCTGCGGGTGCTGTGATTAAATAGATAAAAATTAAAGTGTTACTATTCAAAGTTGAAAAACTATCAAAGTTTATAGTGTGTTTAAGAGACATAACCAAGGATGAATTTACACCAGGTAGTTTGGTTATTGACGCTATTTGTGATAAACGTCTTGTGCACTGAGGTAAATATTGGAGTAAATTTTTATTCAATTTATCCACTTTATGACAGGAATGTACGATTGTTTAATTTTCATAGATACCAGAAGACTTTGGAAAGACTGGTCATTCCAATAATTGGGCCGTATTAGTTGACACCTCGCGATTTTGGTTCAATTATCGTCATGTCGCCAATGTTTTGTCAATTTATCGCAGTGTCAAACGACTTGGCATACCAGATTCACAAATTATTCTAATGATCGCCGATGACATGGCCTGTAATCCGAGAAATCCAAGGCCAGCGACAGTCTTCAACAACATCAAACAGCACATCAATGTGTATGGTGACGATGTGGAAGTGGATTATCGAGGATACGAAGTGACTGTTGAGAATTTTGTTAGATTATTGACTGGTCGATTGGAGCCAGAAACTCCCAGGTCAAAGAAATTATTAACCGATGAAGGCTCCAATATACTCATCTATTTAACTGGACATGGTGGTAATGGCTTTCTCAAATTCCAAGATTCTGAGGAAATTACCAGCCAAGAGTTGAGTGATGCTTTGGAACAAATGTGGCAAAAGAGAAGATATCATGAAATTTTGTTTATCGTTGATACATGCCAAGCTAGCTCCATGTATGAGAAATTTTATTCGCCAAATATTCTAGCTGTGGCATCTAGTCTTGTTGGAGAAGATTCACTTTCTGTAAGTATTCTGACAGTCTGTTAAAAAGTTGAAATAAAATATTTATGATTCAATTTTTAGCATCACGTTGATCCAGCTATTGGTGTTTACATCATTGATCGATATACATATTATGCTCTGGAATTTCTTGAAACTGTGGAGCCATCAAGCACTAGGACATTGAGTGAATTTGTAAGTATAGTGTCCTAGTTGCAATTTCAAATAAATTGAGCAAAGTGTTGATTTTATTTTGTAAAATTTTCAGTTGAAAGTTTGCCCAAAGCACTACTGCCTCTCAACAGTGGGGGTCAGGGAAGACTTATTCAAAAGAGATCCCAAGACTGTTCCAGTCACTGATTTCTTTGGTTCTCTGAGGCCAGTCGAACTGACTACTAGTATTGTAGACATTAGTAATCTTGTTAAAAACAATGATACGACGTTAAAGCGTCGTGCTCCGTTGGATATAGAAAGAAAATACAAGCTCGTCGATCAATTCCCAACAGTGTCGCGAATTAGGTAATTTGTAAGTATTTACAAAACTAAAAGAATTTGCCAACAAATTTCATTCTAATTAACAACATTTTTTTTTTTATTTTTCAGGTTTTGAAATTATAAATGTTCTTTAAACAGGTGTACACATCTGGCAGTTTGTTTCAACCAAAATACAAAAACTTGTCCACTGTATAAATGGATTTACAAGTATAGCAAAAGAAAACGCCATGCTGTTTTTTTTTTTCTTTACGTTTAAAAAGATATGTACAATTGTGATATGATTGCATATTTAATAACAGTAAGTTGTAATATACTTGGAAATATACAGCAACTTGAAGTGTCTATTACAATTTTACATTGTTACTTTATTCGTAATATGGTTAAGAAAGTCAGTCTACTCGTCTCAATATTGCACTATCTTTGTTTTTTTCTTCATTTAACCAACTTGAAATAAAATTCCAACTTTGAACAGAGGATTATATATATAACAGTAACAAGAAAGTGGACTAGAAATCTTAAAAAGTACTTATACAATTGTTTTTTTTTTCCTTTTAAATTGCATAGCAAAAGTAGTAGAATCTACATCTTTTCGAGTTTGTTGATTCGACGTTTCATGTATTCCCCCATATCGGAGTAGTCAACTAATGTACTATAAACTATCTCTTGTAAAATACTGGGCCATTCGTCGTTTAGTGTTTGCAGCTTTTGAATCGCATTGATAGTCTGGTCGATTGATTGTGAGAGATGAATTTTTCCCTTGTGCCTCAATATCAAATCATCCTTTAAAAAAAAAAAAAAATTCACATCAATTGGACCTCTCGAAATTTTTAAGGGAAAATAGAAATGAAATTTACCTGAGTAACGTTGCCTTTTCGCCAGAGCAAAGCCTCTTTAGCGACGACGGTCTTGATTGCTGGATCACTGGTAAATAAAAACTGTTTGGCAGTCAATTGTTCCCCGTGTTGTTTCTGAATTCGCTCGAGACGATAGCGATGAAGTATCGGCTGTAAAAGTGCATCCGGTATCGACCAAATCACCATGTCAGCCAATCCCGAATATTCCTCGTTTGCCACATGGATGTTTTCTTCAGTCACCTGCAAAAAAAAAACACCATTAAACATGTACCCACTAAAAAAAATTGAAAAAAAAAAAAAAAAAAAACATACCGGTGACCCATTGATCAATTGTAAACCCCAATGGGCTAATCGAAAAATTGCGTAATCCTTCCAATTTTTCGAGATGATTGGGTTACCCTCGGCTTCGATTTGTATGCTGTTGATGGTGCCAGTGTCTGCCAGTGCATTTATCTGTCCCAGATGGCTAATGTTGGTCTCTTTGAAGATAAAGTGCTCGGCATTTGGAAATCTGTGCTTGAGCTTGCCTAAAACACCGGCTATGCCGTTAAAGTGCACGTAATTGAACTTGACGAGACTGATCTCGTTGGCTTTCGACGGATCCCATTGTCGATCGATGCAACGCAAAGCACCTTGACCGTAAATGTTTAGGCAACGGCCAACAATTTCCACCAAGTAATCACCACCTGAAATCAAGAAAAACGTCAAATTAATTTCCAGAAAAACTCGTGGATATAAAACTTGTTTTACCTTGTTCCCTGTCTTTCGACAAGGAAATTTGCGGCGGTGGAGTTGGTACAGTAGTAGCTTTATACTTTGCTCTCGCAGTCGCGGCTCTGTTGCTCTTGTAATGAACAATTTTCTTCACTTGCGCACTGTTGACTCTATGCCTATCCGCGGAGCCCGACAACGACGAGCTACTCGAGTCTGCACCCAAAGTCGATTTGGTGCCGCCGCTATCCAAACTACTACCTTTCGAGCTGGAATCGAATCTCATGGAACGATTGATGGATTTGGCTTGACCTTCGTTTTGCGCTTTAACGTTGATCGCCGTCAAATTGCCCACTTGATTGTTGCACTTTATCGCGACGGCGAGATCGTGCATCTCGCAGTCGGCCGAATTTGTACGATTGACGAGTTTGATGAGATGATCGCGCAAGCCGCTCTTTAAACTGTGATGACTCTCGGACGATTCGGCATCGCTGCCCGACGAATCGGAGTACTCTTGGGTTTTTTGCGAATTGCTTTGACTTGGGATTGCGGGTATCGTGGTGGCTGCTGCTGCTGCTTGATTGTTTGTCAAATTGTCGATGATAGGAACTAGAATTGGCGGCAGTTTGAACTCGATGGCCTCGACGTAATTCAAGTTTGGAATTTTCAACAGATTGTCAATCGAGTTGCTTCTCTTGGTAGAGCTTTTTTGAGCTTCCGTTGAATGCTCGTTGATCGAGCTCAAACTACCAAAGTCTTTGGACTTGGAGCGATTCAAACTCTTTAGCCTCGACGCGTCGATGGCATTGGAATTTTGCAGAGTGAATCCTCTCAAATGATCGTTCTTGATGCTATTGGTCTTGCTGGCATTGCTATTGAAACACTTGCTTTGAGATCTCAACAGCTCCCAATTGGTCTTGGCGTTGGTTATGACCTCTTCGCGTCGAACGTTTACGCAGACTTGAGTGCTGAGATCGAGAAAAGCCGAGTTTGATTGTTCCTTCAGAGTTCTCCAAGCCATGGCAGTTCGACGTATTTGCTCGGTGACTTGCATCGACGAGACGCTCTGGAGATTTGGCAGGTAGGATACGAGAAACGACACGCACTCGGCCGTGAGAGTCACCGGATTGCCGTCGATCGTTATCAGCTTGATTTGCAGTGCTTTGGCTATGCTACTCATGTCTTCTATCTTTTGAATGTCATTGTTGCTGAGGTACAGTTTTTGCAGTAGCGGAGTGCTCTCGAAGCCCAGGAGCTTTTTGATTTTGTTGCGTCGCAAGTTCAATTCGCGCAGACCGGATAGACCTTGAAAGTCCTTGAAACCAATGTTTTTTATATTGTTGCCAGCTAGGTTGAGAACTTTCAACAGTGTAGAGTCTTCGAGGCCCGATACTTGTGCTATTTGATTGCCGTGCAAGTCTAAAACTTCTAGTTTCGTCAGACCTTTCAAGCCTTCGATTTTTTTTATTTTATTTTTACCTACGAAAATCAATAATCAATAATCATCAAACAAGGTAAATTTGCAAGCTCGACTTACCCATCAACAACACACGAAGATTCTCCAAAGACTCGAAACCACAAAATTTGTCAATTTGATTATCGTAGAGATCTAGAAAAACTAATTTGGTGTGCTGCATCAGTTGATTTTTCTCAATTTTGGAAATTAAATTGTGCTGAAGGGACATTAAGCGAATTCTCGGCTCGTCGACAATGTAGGGAAAGGTCGTCAGTCCTCTTCTATCCAAACATATTCTGTCGGGATTCTTCTCGCGTTCCTGTGGATCCCGACTAGCCACCACAAATTCACCCTGTTCCGACTGCTGCAGATTGACGACATTGCAACCTCCGACTTGATCATTTTTGGCTTGGTAACTTGAGCTTGACGAGCTGTTGAAATATCAATGGAAATGTTTCATACTATCATAAAATCAATAATTAATTGTCATACCTGTAAGTGCTGTAAGAACGTTTCGTTAATTTCTGAATGACTGGAGCTTTGGTTAGAACGGGTAGAGCGGGTGCAATTGTTAAAAATTGACTTTCTTTATTGTCTTCTTTTTCTTGAACTCTCGCTGATTTCCTTTTGATATTCAACGACGACCTTCTTATCTGTATAAAAATACAATTTGTTTTACACGCAATCAACACTATATTTAT
This sequence comes from Galeopsomyia nigrocyanea, assembly GCA_035047105.1. Classification (NCBI taxonomy): domain Eukaryota; kingdom Metazoa; phylum Arthropoda; class Insecta; order Hymenoptera; family Eulophidae; genus Galeopsomyia; species Galeopsomyia nigrocyanea. The sequence continues at coordinate 14,976 of JAWWMK010051137.1, read as the reverse complement.
TAAGATTTACAACGAAACAAGTATACAATATGTACCGTGGAATTTGAGTTGAAACTGCTTATTGGCATTACATAATCCAAGAATTGCAATAGCATCGAGGTTTTTAAGCGATGCATAAAAACCTAATCGAAGCATTTGTCACGGAACCGAGGGGTATATTTTTTTCCATTGATTTCAAGTGACAAAGCTATATGTACACGCGTCGATCAATGATGAAACTTGCAAGAGTATATAACGAAATTTCGAAAATTACAAGTTTAACTCTACATTTTCACCAAACCACATAACCCCGCACACGATGTTTTATTTTTTCAACGGGCACGAAACTGAGACTTTTTCCCTGAATCTCATCGCAAGCTAAATTATAATAACAATATTTGATCGATTCAAGACTTACCCGCCGTCGCAACGCGCGTAATATTGTCGTCTGCTACTTTGACTGTGTTTGCGTGAATGTGTATATGTAAAAGCTTCTATGTATATATCTGTCTGCCCACGATTCCGGAGAGATACAACACGCTATTATATATAGTTACCGTGTTGCGTGTTTGTGTTGTCGCGATGTAGAAGCGGTTCTTTACCGACATTCGTGTCGAGTGCTTTTTTTTTTATTGAATAAATTTTTTTTTTTTTTTTTCAATTTGCTGCTTGAACTTTGACTTGGGATTCGAGCAGAGTTTTTTTTTTTTTTGCAATTGAAAAGATTGTAATTTTCCTCGCATCATAGCTGATGATTATTACATATATGCAAGCTAATGACTGAGGACAGATGATGATTCGGTATGTTTATTTTTAAAATCATACTATGGAACTTGATTATTAGTTGTAAACATTTAAAAATATTCTTTAGAAAATATTCAACTTTTTTTTCTGTAGATTATAATAGAAAGTATAACAGTTGGATTTTTCACGTTTGTGAAAATTTTGAAAAACTTGACATGTTTATTTAAAATTAGTTTCAAAATGGCTTCCTTTGTTCAACAAACAGTTCATACCCTTTGCGGCAGTTTCACATTTATCCTTTCCACCTTTATAAAAATCAAAATCACGATTGTTTATTTTCTGCAGTAGGTTTCAATCTAATTCTAAAAATTATTCTTACTCATATTTTGACAATCGGCAGCATTTGGTACCTTTAGAAATTTGTCAGTCATTTTCCCTTCCTCGTCCATCTAAATAATTTAATTTATAAAATTGTTGGTTTTGCATTATGTATTTACGTAACGTGACCTTAAAAAAATATATAACTTGCCATTCCATTACGATGCATTACACAGTGTACAAAACACATGGCTGATGGATTTATCATAAAAGATTTTTCCTCATTTATATCGTCCATCATGTCTAGAATGAATAATAAGAAAATAATATCAAACTTTAAGCAAATATTATACAAAGTTTTTCTTACTTTTATCAACGTTATTTTCACTAGCACATTCCTTTATATGTTGCAAATCTGAAGGTTTAGGAATCGTATCCTGCAACAGTTTTAATAGCTTTGTAATAAGTGTGAAATTCAAATATTTTTATTGCAATATTATTCTACGGCAGTATTCTTTCAATTTTGTATCAAGATGAATGCTTTATTTTTTTAAATTATTTACGCAATAGCCGCCAGCAATGGAAATTGCTACAAAAACAGCGAGCAAAAGTTTCATGTTGAATATGATTATTTGATATCAGTCAATATTACAAGTACTACCGATTTGAAGTAATTCAAACTGAATTTAAAAGTGATTTGAGATTTCTTATATAGATGCTGTCCCCCATTTTTTATTATGTTGATCTTTAGTGCATAGGTCACAAAAGCTTGCAAGTATGACGCGAATAGCTTGATGCAGTTTTACTACTTTTACAAGAGTTTTATCCTCCTAAATGATAAAAGACAGACATTGCGTAATTGCAATAAATATTCTTCAACTAGTTGCATCAATAATCTTTTTTTTTAAAAGATGCATAAAGCTGTATCAAACCAGACAGTATCACGACATTTTAATTTTCGAAAGTCAACGTAAAATTGAATTGTATACAAAAATAGGATAATTATCCTTCCTTTCCAGCTATATTTCTTTTCAATTTCGCTGCTGAAATGATACAACATGTTGATTGTATGAATTATTTTGTGAAAACAAATTTCAAAAGCTAAAATGATGATTGCACTCCCCTGTCTTCAACGAAAATGCATGGGGAAGGGGACGTTTGGATCCAACCACGATCGATAGTAGGGTGAGAACATCCACCAAGCTGCATTTACTGCCTTGTAGTAAATACGTAATCTTTTTTCAAATTATTGAAATGGAAGATAAATTAGATTGTAAGTTTATAGTTTATTTTATACAGAATGTTTAGTATTTAGTTTTGTTGCTGAATCTTACGACTGTTCTTTCATATACTTTATACTCATATATGTAATCACGTCATCTTTTTTAATAGGGGTGTTTTTTATAGCTATTGAATTTTTTATTTACAATTTGATAAATAATTGGCATATTTCAGAGCTGGCACATTAAATTCGATTAACAAAATTGAATAGACTCTATCACAAGTTATACATCTGCGACAATGACAATCGTAACCAGAACTTTTTTTTGTACGACCAAACGAACAATAAATTTTACCAAATTATTTTTTCGAGTCTTTTTTTTCCATGCCCGTCTTTATCACAAGTGGGAAACACGACAAACTCGATAATAAATTGTACTATAATAATCCATCTGTTTTCTATATAAGCATGCAAATTTTTGGAAAACTAAAACCGAGATGAGCTGGTAATTTTCTACGTTATATGTTTCACTAATTGCACAAGTCTTCCATCGTACTATTAAATACTTTTTTTTTATAAAAATGAAACAACAAGAGCAATGTAAAAATATATCATTTAGATTCGTGTAAGTTGAGCTAATAAATTGGTTTAGGGAAATCGATAAACAACTTTATTTATTTGATTATTTTTATTTTAGTATTTGAAAAATATACACATCAATGAATAATAAAAATCATCATTTCATTTAACAATGTTGAATCGTCTCGCAAAGAAAATGATTGCCATTCCAAAAATAAATGGTTCAAGTCATTCGTACAAAAAAAAAATATAAATATCGAGCTTTGAAAATTTAGCTGTTATAATAGTATAAATACTTGAATCCGACGATAAAAAAAATGAGCGGAAACAAACATCAACATCTCGAAATTTTAATTTTCGGAATAGTTGTCGTTCCACGGCTCACTGGTCGTTTACAACTCGACGCCGATTTCTCGTATCCCAATTGAAACACGAGCAAGTCTTTGCTAGTGAGATAACCAGCAATCTCGTTCAAGGCAATGTGACAGTGCGCCGGTGAGACTTTGAGAATCTCGGAGAGAACGAGGATCGCTCGATTCTTGCAGGTGACCAATCTTCTGAATTGCCTCATATGCTCCTTTAGCGCATCGAGATAGTAGGGATGCAAAGTTTTTTCTCTTTTGTACTCGGTGATGAAGCGAGTGACGATTCTGCGATCGTTTTCGTCGAGTAGTCGAACGAGCTTTTCTCCCGTCGTGGAAACAATGGTAAACATTGACAAATCTCCACGAATCCTATCACCTTTTAGCATTCTAAGCTGCTGCTTGCACATCATGTAAAAACTGAATAGATGATGGTTCTCTTTGACGAGGATGTCGATCCCCTTGAGAGCGTTGCAGATGTCGGTCGACAGATTAGCCGCACCGGAAGCTTTGTACACACGAACGTGAGCCATTGCCAGTTCCATCAAATACCTCGTAGTCGACGTGAAATTTGGTTGTATACAAGAGTCGAAGGATTGTCCTTCCCAAGAGCTCAAAAATGGATCAGCGCCGAATTGTAGCAAAAGCTCGGCGCATTGTTTATTGTCGATCGCGTTTACTTGAGGCTCGTTGAGTGCGAGCACCAGTGGCGTCTCGTTTCTCCAGTTTATCGAGTTTGGCTCTGCACCGCAATCCAAAAGAAACTTTACCTTGTCAAAGAGGCTATTCTTCATGGCGTAGTGCAAGGCGGTCGAGTCTTGGATACCTCGTGCGTCAACGTCGAATTTGAGTTTCTTTAAAAATCCAAGACTCACGTTTGGATTGCCAAAGAGCGCCGTGAGAATGTTTCTTTTGAATAATTTCGCCACTTGTGCGTCGATTTTACAATTCAAGAATATCTCGATAGCCTCCATGCTGGCTTTCTGGAATATTTCAAGTTCGATCAGTCTACTCGCTTCGTCGTCCAAAATGTCGATGGCTAATTGCTCGACGAAAACTTTCAACGCCTTCAAATTCAGCTGCTTCGTTGCCATTGACGCGAGATTCTCGAAAAAATATCTCACTCTGTCGTCTTTGCAAGGCCCGTGCTTGAAAATTACTCGAGCGTTGTTGACGTCCAACGACGACATGACAAGATTGACGCTAGTTTGCGAATCACCGTCGATAATCGATGAATTGTCGGCACTGGGAAAAGCGGATTTCAATCTCAAATTCCGCAAGAGTACAATTTCCGGAGGCACGAAACAACACTCGTCGTTTGCGTTGCTCGTCGATTCTTTTTCCTTCAAAAAAGCTCTCGTCAATGGCACATTCTGCAAGAGAATCACGTCGCTGAGCCAACACTCGGCAGCCAACAAGTTCTTTGCAATCTCCTCCACGCAACTGTCGTTGTTTTGCAAATTTCGAACGAAACACTTGAGGAAAGTCAATCGGTGTTTCACGAAGGGTTGAAGCATCATTACGCGCAAATCGTGCGCAGAGTTCGAGGCGTCAGGCTGATGAAGTGTCATGGTGCAGATTTCGTTGAGGTTGTTTGAATCGAGTGATGGTGGTCGTTGATTGTTGTCGTCCGAGGAGACTCTCAGACTTGTCAGAGCTTCGGGTTTGTTGTATGTTTCCATTTGAGCCACCTGGAAAATAAATGGCATGTTAATGTTTACATTTTCCGAAAAAAAAAATTTACACTATATATTCATACACTCTGTACACGCTGCAATCATCAAGTTTATACATTTCTATATTGGAAATGCAAGAGAAACAGTTATAGATGAAAAATAAAATATTGATTCTTACCATTTTTGCAAAAAAAAAAAAAAGACAAAGTGAATCGACGTTTCTCGACGTTGAATAATTAACACCTGGTATATTCGCAAACTTGGCACAAGGGCAGCCGTGGTCAAACTGTTGCCGAGCGCGTTAGACGCGGCCCTTTAAATATTCCTTCACTTCCCCCACTCGATCGCACAAGAAAAGAGATTGTATTAGCCGCGTAATAGTTACAAGTTTATAATGCATCAATCGGCTTACGATTTATTGATTCGATACTTATTGTACACTTGACGCAAGGCAAAAGGGATTAGGAGAGTGAAAGTTGATTTGTTTACGATTCATCTAGAAATTTTTTTTTTTTTTTTTTTCAATGACAATTTGTTCAATAGTAATTGTATATAAACTTTTACATGTACAAAAAAAAAAGCGCACTCGCTAGATGTCAGTTGGATGCTTCCGCAAAATTATTTTGATTATAACGCAAATATGCGAAAAGGAGATGAGAAAAAGCCGGTACTTTTCGAAAAAGCATACTGTATAGCCCGTAATAGTGGTTCTTATAAATAAAGTCACGCATGTAATTTGACAACAGCAGATGTGGAGAATGATTTTTAAGAAATATTTAAAGTCTACGGTGGCAGCACTTTCTTATGCGAAAGGCGATAAGTTCATAAGTATAAACATCCTGGCTGAGGTTGGCCGAGGCCTGGAAGCAGAAGTATAATGGAGTCAATCAATCTGTGCGTGTCAAAGAGTTAACACGCATGATTGGAGCGAGTCTGATAAATATTGTTTTTGTTGCTTAATGAATAAAAGTATCGTAATAGTTAATTCTTACACGGAATATGTTGATAATGCAAATAAAATAAGAACGCGCGAACTCTCTTTTGTTTCGCTGTATATAGGTACGCTGTAGAGTGTGGGGCGGGTGCGTGACAAAAGAAAAACGAATGGTCGCAGTCGGAGGTTATTGAAAAAGTTAATCGCTGCAAGCAGGATATAAAAAGGAGAAAATGGAAATTGCAAAGCAACAACCATCTGTCGAACTTCTTGATAGGATCAAGAGGCAAATTGAGGTATGCATTTTAAAAAAAAGTATAAAATTTAGTGACGTTGTAGTTGTGATTTACAATTTTGTCGTATGTAGTTTTACTTTGGCGATGCCAATATGAAACGAGACGAATTTCTCATGAAACAAACAAAGTTGGATGACGGATGGGTGTCAATGACAATCATGCTGCGTTTTCGTTTATTGGCATCGATGAGTCGCGACGTCGACGTTATTTTGAAGGCTATCGAAAATAGCAATCTCATGGAAATATCGGCAGATCGGACGAAAATTCGTCGATCAACGAGCAAACCAGTTCCTGGAAATAACGCTATGTACAGCAAAAATGATCAAAAAGCCAGGACTGTTTATGTCAAAGGTTTTCCACGTGAAACGGACATCAAATCGATGATTGGGCATTTTGAAACTGCATATCCCGTTGAGCATGTGTTTGTGAGTATAAATTTATGTTGCGCATATAAGTACGCCGCGAATGCCGCGCGCATTTTTTTTTTTTTTCAATCGACAAAAGTGATTTTTTTTTAGTTTTCAAGTTATTTCAATTATAATAAAAAAAATAAATGCTCCGTAATTTTCGTTCAAGCTGAAAAAGGACAGAGCCCTTTTTGGTGCGTACGAGTTTGACGGATCCTTATATTTACAATTCAAAACATTGTACGATGCGAAAATGTTTATGGGAGAAACATCAACAAAGTACAAGGATAACGTACTGACAAAGTCATGGGCGCCAGAATCCTATTACGTTGGAAAAGTTTGAGTTTCATTGTAAATCGGCTTTGCGTTACAATTTGAGGTTTCATGTATTATCTTTGTTTTCTTATTTTTGCATGTAAGAAGTATTTGAATACGAATTATCGTTTCGATAAATAAAATGTCTATTATGTACTAATTCATGAATTAACTGATTGAAATATAACCAAAACAAATTAATATCTATATGTATTAGTGATTATACATTATTGAGATGTTTACAAAAAAATAATTGAAAAATCACCATAAAAAAAATTGATGTACGAAACATTCAAACTTGACACGATGCCCGCCAACGCATCATTTCCGTTCCGCATATGGCACGAATTTGTTGCGCGTGCGCGTCGCAAACAGCGTGCCCGACGAGCGGTCGCAGAAGCCGGCCATGCTTTCACACTTTGCTCAGCCGTAGCGTGGGTTGCAAATCCACGTGCCAAATTGCATTTCCACGTTTTTTTAAAACCGTTTGTCGTAAACTTTCAATTGTTTTTGCTGTAAAAGTAAAGAAGGAATTTTTAAACAATGTCGGAAACCGAAAACAACACAAATCAAGCCAACGAGGCTGTGAAAGAGGAAAATGGAACAGCAGAGGTTAAGACGGAGGAGAAACCGGCAGAAGAAGCAACAGATAAACAAACGGATAAACCAAAGGAAGAACTAAAGGAAGAACCAAAGGAAGAACCAACTGCCGAGCTGCTTGAGAAACTCAGAAAGCAAGTTGAGGTGCGTATCTCACGACTAAAATTGTTTGTTGCAACGCATGACGCAATGTTTGTTGTCTGTTTAGTTTTACTTTGGCGACGTGAATATGCAACGTGACAAGTTCCTCATTGAACAAACAAAATTGGACGAGGGATGGGTGCCGATGACTGTTATGTTGAATTTCAAACTGTTGGCGTCTATGAGCAAGGACGTCGATGTCATTCTCAAGGCTCTGGAAGAAAGTGAGTTGATTGAGATTTCAGAGGATAAGAAAAAAATTCGCAGAGCCCTTGACAAGCCGTTGCCGGCGTACAACGACGAGTACAGAAAGGCCCAGGAAGCTAGGACAATTTATTTGAAAGGCTTTCCTCTTGACTCTACCATTGAAACTTTGAAGGCTCATTTTGAATCGACAGACACTATTGAGAATATTATTGTGAGTTGTTTGATGCTGTTTTTTTTTGTTAATAATTGTTTTCATTGTGAATGTTGCGTCTTTTTTCAGATGAGGAAATATAAAAAAGGCAAAGAGCACTTTTTCAAAGGATCAATCTTTTTACAATTCAAGACACTTGAAGACGCTAAAAAATTCATGGACCAAGAATCAATCAAATATAAGGAAACGGAACTGATCAAAAAGTGGTCGTAAGTAATTTTGTATTTTTTATACATAATAAAAAATGGCTGTTGTTATTTGATAATTTTATTCCGTTTTAGGAAAGATTATCTTGCTATGAAAGAAAAAGAAAAGGAGGAACAGCGCTTGAAGAAACTTTACAAACAAATGGATAGTGATGTAAGGCTTATTAATGACTAGTATTGACTAGTATTTGATGTATAAATTTCTCCAATTTTTTCAAATTTATGTTTACAGGCTAAAGCAACAAAGAAAAACAAATCTCAGAATAAAATTGAACTTCCAAAAGGCTGTGTTTTACATATTAAGAACCTAGAGAAGGTTGATAGAGAAGCTGTAAAAGAGAAATTTACAGAGTTGGAAGCAGAGGTTTCTTTTGTCGATTTCAAGGCTGGAGATTCTGAAGGTTTTATTCGTTTACAAAAAGAGAATGCTGCTGTGGAGTTTTTGAAAAAAATGGAAGGAAACAAGGTTTGTATCTCTAAAGTTGTTTATTTTGCATTCATTATTGATTTGATGCATGAAAATAATTTTATTTTCAATTTATTTATAGGTAACAGTAGGAGAGTCTGAAATTGAATGTAAATTAATAGAAGGCAAAGAAGAAGAAACTTACCTTTCCAAGGTAGTTGAGAATATGACCAACGTTAGGCGAGGCAAAGGTGAGCATTTGAAAACAAACTAAGCATTGAAATATCTATTTACATGTAAATTTTAGTAGAAAATCAAATTTAATCATTTTTCATAACTTTTGATTTTTTTGCAAAATATTAGAATGATGACTTGCCATGCTAATACCGAAAGATCTTTAGGATCTTGCTGAGTTAAAATTCTCAAAAACTGACTTTATAAATCACTACAATACATTTTTATTTATTCTACTACTGCAATATGTTAACTGGTGTATAAAATTACAGGTTTCCATGGAAAAAGGAGGGGCAACAAGAGACGTCATAGTCCACACAGGGAAGGAAATCACAAGAGAGTTCGCGACTGTGATGATTAGATTTAAATTAATATTTGCACCTATTTTTTTTTATAAACATTCTTAAGCGCGAAATATAAGGTATGCTTAGTTGCATGTATATGACCTTTTTACACTGAAAGCAGTAAGAATGGTGTATATTGTGAATAATATATAATTCCTGTGTAAAATCGTCAAGACTTTCAAACCAGAACTACTGAGAACTACAAAATGTATTTTATATATTTCGTCATAGCTAGCTAAACAGATTGATATTCTAATGTAATATTTTTGAATAATTTATAAATATTTACTTGATTGTATGCTTTAATAATTGTTTCTATCAATTAGAAATGTTATACATTAGATTATCTAAATGTCATATTGTTACTCGACAGTTTATCATAATTGCTCACTTTTATAATAATAAACATATTTAAAGAACATGTAATCATATTGAATGTTTTATTTGAATTTCTCTATAAACAAACACTAAATTAAAATACTGATTATGGATAAAAATAAAATCTGGTACATACCAACTAGAGCATTTATTTTATAGAAAATAATTTAAAATTTATTTATAAATTGCAACTCTTCCAACAACCCAAATCCTTAATAAAAATAATCATTAATTGTTCATGATGAATCGCTTTTATAAGAAATATCGAAATTCTTACAACTCTAGTGGAATGTCTTGGAAAATATGGAAGCCTTAAAAAATTGTGACATGAGCTGGTTATTGCAAACCATATTTATAATTACAGTGCAACGACATTGAAGATTTGCACTTGCATCAAACTCACAGTATCACAGAAATTCCCTAAAGTTTGTGCGCGACAATTGTTTAAAAAAATACAAAAGGAATTTTTTTACATGTAATTGAATTCTAGAGCTGCTAGCTGCCTTGTTTGCTTTACTTTTCGGATTTCTTTTTGCTGCTTTGACTAGACTTGTGAGAGGTCTGTTCAGTTTTTTGTTGATTAACATTCTGCTTGCTAGCTTTTGATTCTGCGGATGCAGAGGCTTTGCCAGTGGTTGGTTTGGCTTCTGCAGATGCTTTGCCAGTAGTTGGCTTTGATTCTGCAGAAGCTTTGACTGGTTTTGATTCTGCCGATGCAGAGGCTTTACCAGCGGCTGGTTTTGCTTCTTTACCAGGGCTTGGTGGTGTCTCGACCTTTGGAGCACTCTTTACTTCTGGTTGTTTTTCACTTGCGCTGCTTTGTTGTTTCTGGCCTTGTTGGCTGAGACCAGGGAATGCTTTGTTCAATGGCACTCTAGCAATGTATTCAGCGAATGGAGATCCAAGCCACAAATATCCTTTGTGAATGTAAGCTGAACTGAATCCTGCAGTTTTTCCATCAGTACCATATGCTGCATCCAAGATCTTGCCATCTTGGCTTATTCTCAAAACTGTACTGATCTTTGGAGTTAAGAACATCATACTCTCGAAATGTCCTATGTAGTGAACTGCCTTTTCAGCAAAGTAATTGGGATAGTAGGTTTGCAGGCATTTGAATGGTGCTTCCAATACTGCAAGGAATCTTGCAGCCATACGTCTAATCAATGGGTGAGGTGCAATTGACTGCGATATTTGAGGATTTTCAGAGTCTGCATATACTACCAGAGTTACAAGGAATCCATTATTATTGTCGGAATGTACATTATCAGGTAATCCTGGAAGTCCTTCAATAAAGACTTGTCGTTTGCCTGCCTTGGGTCCCTTAATATTGTATTTTGTGATGCGAGATGTTAAAGTTTCAAGTACAATAACAAATTGTTCGTCTGCACTCAGAGCAACTCCATTGGCAAATCCTAAATCATGAACAATGACTTTGTTTTTCTTTGTAGCAGCATTGTAGTGAATCAGTCTGTAAATATTAAAATGCCATGCAATCGCGAGATTAAAAAATTTAGTCGAGTACAAACCTTCCTGATGGATTTGCCAGCATTGTGAAAGCTCCATCCTGAAGAGTGAATTCTGTGCTTGAATCGGACCAATAAATGTCACCATTGCTTGCAATATCCAAAGAGTTTGTTATCAGTGGAACTTTTCCTTCAATTGGGGTTTTGCTATCTACAAGTTTTTCGTATTTTCCAGTCTTGACGTCAACTTTAAAGACACCGTAGTATGCATCACAGACGTACAGTGTACCTTTCTTGTCAAATTTCAATCCCAAAGGTCTACCACATTTGGCTTCTTGCCAAATTCCATCTGCAAAAAATGGATTTTGAAAACAATTGTATAAAATCAATGAATGTGAATAAATGAAAAATTGCTTACCACAATCTTGGCCAAATTTAGCAATAGGAACAAGTTTATTATCAGTAACTTTCATTACGTAGCCACCGTGTACACCTGTATAAAGTTCTCCATTGAATGAAGCATATGCTTCAGCACCTTTGACTTGTCCTTGAAATAAGATGTCTGGATTATTAAGTCTCTCATTAATAGCAAGTTTTCCACCCAATCCTTTTGGTGACACCAGGCTGGAAAATTTCAAGACAATTAAAATTACATAAAAAATACATACAAGCTACTTTTCAGTCATTAAGGATAAAAATTGGAGAATTCAAAATAATAGTTGGATTGATGGATTGGTAAACAGGTTTTGTTGGGAGCTGTGTAACACAGTTTTTTTCCGTACTTTGTTCTCAACAAAACTTGTGTGTGCAAAGTATATGTGAAAAAAAGGGGGCAAAGGTTAATTAGCTAATTAGCTATGCAAAAAAAGTATTTTACCTGTACTCTTCGAATTTCGCATTAGGCGGAATTCCAGGAATGAATGTGATTATAGCCAAAAAGGCACCGAGGTAGATAAAAAACGAGCCTATCGATTTTAGGTAGCCCATGTTGTAAGTTTGTAGAGCTACAAAAAAAGATGCAAATCATGAATCAGTGAATTAGTAATGAAGGAAATATAATGATGACAAACATTTTTATGGCTCGATTGAAATTTTCACAAAGTACGCAACATGGTCCTCTTTGTTGCTCCAAATTAACGAAAAAAATCAAAAATCGCCGGCAAATACGTACCTCAAATGCCGGAAAAAAATTCCACGCGACTCCAAAACGCTAACGACGATGAGTCTGCTGAGAATGCCACTCGGGAACTGCGCCGCCGCGTAAGTAAGTATGTAAATGGGCGGGGGAGCTGAAGGCTGAAGCTGCTGAAGACAAAGTCCGACGAGCAACCGACGAATCGAAACGGTTTTTATAAATTATTCAGTTAATTATCGAGGCGATACCGAATTCATCGACGTGTCCATGCAACCCAACAGAGGTCAATTCTCGCGTATGCGCACGGGCCGTCCAATATCGAACTGAAGAATCTCTTGGATGTGGTCAAGCAAAAAAAAAACCGGATTTACCGTTACGACAAAGGATTTAACATTACGACTGCAGACCATCTCTTGATGTTTTGTCGGTGCCTGTGTCGCAAGATTTAGAAACAGAAATATAATGTGGTTTTATAGATTAATTTTCAAACGTGATGCAATTTTTTTTTTCCATCTTGATTCATTAGGAGTTTTGAATTAGAAAATGTATGTTCTTAGCCCGCGCCTCCCCCAAAACGTCAACAGCAGTGCAGGGATGCCTTGAATTCGTTTGCTGTTTTTTTTTTACAAATTTACTCTTATTAATATTGATTAATAAGAACTCTTATTAAAATTATACTATTGGCAGATGAAAAACTTGTAGACAAATTATTTAGTTTAAAAAATTCATGGTTCAATGCAAGTTTAATCAGATAAAGTGTAATTATAATAAAACAATATGTAATATGAAAAAACCAGTTTTTATTGTCACCATATTATGCAAAACGTTGTAATCAAATTATTTTCTGTTTTTTTTATTCTCAATTGCAACATAATATCTTAATAATCGAATATGACAACTGGTTATTAACAGCACAGCAATTCATGTTCAAATAAATAAAATTATAAAGAGAAAATGATTTTTCAAAATAAGAATGACAATTTTTTTTCACGAGTATTTACAAATTTTATCTAGAAAAATTGTGATATCAAATTGGTAATTCACAAATAATGAATCAACTCTTTTAGTAATTATAAAAAGTATTTTGCATTTATTGTTTATGGACTTGTTGTTCAATTTAAAACATTCAGCCACTCGATTTTGACGACACTGCAAATCTTGTCTGATTATCTTGTCTTTTTCTATCTTCCCTTTATTAAATAATGATACTGATCATATGAAGCTATCTATATTGGCGCTATCAATACCACTTTGTTGTGTATACTTTAATAGTTGCTTTCGATTGAACAACATTTTTCACATTTGCACAGACTTGTAGAATTATTGAGGCAACATTTGTTGAATAAATTATTATGTTATCTGGAAGTATCTATCGCTCAATGTTGGAACCAAATTACATGATTTTACACAGTCGATCAGCAGTCTTCAATTATCTAAATACTGCAAACAAAAAAATCAATATTCAACACTTGCCCACCAGCATCAACAAAATTCAATAGGGCACTGAATAGATAATTATAAAACTTACAAATAATCCAAAAATTTGCACAATTAAAATCATTAAAATTTCTCTTCTTCTAAACCATGCTTGAAGAACATGAGAACTGGCACAGATTGTCCATCAATTTCACGGTATTCCATAAGTGCTACAATTCCATCAATGTCCATGGATTCTCCAGTGAAAAATTGAAGTTCCTTAAACCGACCCAGAATATCCTTCATAACCTTGTTCATGTTTGTTTTGAAAATTTCCACTTGGTCTGGTGCTTTCTCTTCCAACTTTGCTACAAGCCTAAAAATATTTTCAAATTAATGCTAAACAGACTAGTGAGTAGTAATGTACAATAAATCTTACTTTTTCATATAATCCTTGAGGTAAAGAGTGTACGACTTTTTGTCACCAAAAGCATAAGTTTCTGCAAGCCTGTGGTTCAAAACAACATCAACTCCAGATTCAACAGATTCATCGGTTCCTTCGTCAGTCTCCTCAGCAGATGGATTGGCACCATCAAGCTGAATTTCACCATTTTTACGTTGGACCAACTGAAAAATTACACAAGTTGATGAAAAATCACTGAAATGGGCAATTTTTTCATTTTTCAATGAAATTTACAAGCCACTCGATCTTACCTTGCCGTACACCTCATAGAGGACGTCATCAACAAGTTTCATTTTGTAGGTGTCTGAGAACATCTCATCACCTGCAATGCAAAGACGTCAGATTTTATAATTTGACAGATGACTGAAAAATTCACAAGTACTGAAATTGATTGAAAGCTAAGAATAGTTGTAGTGTAGAATTTCAATATATATAAACACACACAAGTGCAGACAAATAAGGTAAAGAATTGGATTCAGCAGCGTTTAGAAAGAGAAAGATGCTACACAAGCTACTTGTCAAACCACTCTAATATGATTGCTTAATATCCTGGAATTGTAGGCAGAGTGTAAAAAATATTGATTTTAGAGGATAGTAGAGTAATCAAAGTTTTATTTTACCGGTAAAAATGTCCTTGTAGATCTTCATTTTGGAAGATGGAAAAAGATTTGATCAGAGCTAAAACTAAATCGACACAGTCACCCAAAAGAGCAGACCGGAAAGGAACGGCGAATCGGAGTCAACTGGGCGGACTGAGCTGAGGCCTTATTGTGATCTCGCGCATGCGCTGCGCAGAAGCTCAAATGCTGCAACTGCGCTTTCGCACATGCTGCGCATGACCGAGATCACACTAAGGCCTCTGAGGCCTTATTGTTATCTCGGACATGCGCTTTGGGGCACTGCGCAGTACGTTGTGCGCCGATCGGTGACCGTCCCCAAA
>JAWWMK010051108.1:0-46667 GCA_035047105.1 Galeopsomyia nigrocyanea | reverse complement strand
AATATGTAATAAAAGTTCCAAATTAGTATACTTTTCATCAAATTTTCATCGCATTCTCAACAAAATTTTTCCACCAGGGTCGCCTCGTATTTTTATTAACACCGATGTTTTTCGAAGTGGGAATTCAATTTTGCGGTCTCCGAAATAACGACACGACGATATTTGGTGACGACAGTGTTGTGACGTCGGGTTTTACGGATTTTGCTGCGACTGCAGTCACGCTGCTAATTGAGTATTACGCTTCGATTGACGTAATTAACATTTCGACGCGTTATGACGTCTGCTAACTTCGTTAATTGGTTATGATTTCCGACGTTTTATTTCGATGATAAAAATTCAAAGCTTTAGTTACTTAGAGATTAGAGAAAAATTTAAAGCACGACTTGAATTCTAATTCACGTATACTTTTTGGTTTAACGATTTTCATAAAATATATGCAGATTAGACCTAATTAGCATCTTATGCATATTCCAATGATATTATTATCGCTACTTCGCGAAGTTTATATCGAAATTACAACAATTAAATTAAATCGTTTTATTTTTATAAAATTTTCATATATACTTGATTTAATTCAACAAATTAGAATAGATAATCCGTACGTTGAAGTAAACATTAATCTACGAATACGCTAGAATTCGTACAAAAACTTTTTGCTACTCTCACCGCGAGCGCGTAGTTCTATGCTCCCACAAGTCATAATTACAAAATTCTCAGCGGGATTATTTGTCTATATACACTATCCCACAAACGTTTGCAGTTTGGAAAACAAATCCATATACGAGAAGTATACTCGCACGCAACGCGAAAACTAATAATTGCAAAAAAGCAAAACAAAAAAAAAAAGCCCGCATCCCTTTTCCCAAAGAAACTTTTAGTTGAAACCGAGTCCTTTCACGAAGAAAGCGCGAGAGTTTCTCATTAAAAATTTCGGCCCGGGCACAACTGTGCAAACTTTCGGCATAAACAAAGCGAGAGAAGAGAAGAGAGAAAATGACGAAAGGTGTCGAGTGTCTACGAGGCGTATACCGTAAATTCAAGCTTCCACTGCGGCCACTTAAATACGGCATTCTCGGTTAGCGAGTTTCTCTCCCAAAAGTACGTTGGGATTACTCGGCCGAGTTTCTCAAGTTTCCTAGTTTCAACTTAAAAGACGGATGAAAAGATAATTTTTGCCTCGGCGGCATTTGTTGCTCTTCAAAGCAAATTTTCGTCGAGTGATTCGTTTGCATTTTTAATTTAGTTTATTATTGCGTAGTAGAATAATTCTTTATTTCATTACTATACTTTTTCTCAAGCCTATGCGAAAAAAAAAATAAATGCAAATCACTCTTATAACCGTTTTATAAAATCGAATTTCACGGTCTCTAATGATCTCGCGAGTCTTTAGAGCGCGGGGGACGATTAAATCCAATTTAAAGTTTCCGACGGCAATCAACGTAAATTAAACAAAATCCCGATTTTATGAGAATGATGGCTGTTAAATTGCAGCATTAAGTACTTCGAAAAGTTCCATTTAAAACGGCGCAACGGACATGCGCGCATATGCCGTCCCATAAAACTCAATTTCTTTTTTTCCCCGTCTACTCGTTGTGGGTATAATCCACGAATAATCGATATATTGATTTATTAATGAATATTCGTTATTCGGCTTAAACGATAATGAAATGACACAGGAATAATAAAAAAAAAAATTTTTCCTCTCGTCCGATCAATAATTGACCTTTACTACTTGAAATCTTCTCCCAAAGCCCTTCTAGTCTATTTAATGCCATTAAATGCCTAGCTTAAGTTTTTTTATCTATTAGAAGGTCGCAAGGAAAACCCTGAACCGAGCGGTAATTAGAATAATTAGCAATCACAATTAAAAGTCTCGCGTCCCCTGGCGAAAAGTGAGGCAAGAGCGAAAATAAAAAAAAAAATACACAAAGCCAAGACACGAACAAACATTCGTTAGTTGCGCACAATAGTTCAGCCGTGCCGTCGAAACCGCGCGACCGCTTTTCCTGTTTTTTTCTCTCTCTCTGTCTCTTTCTGCTTCTCTCCTTTACCGGCGATCATCAGATTTTACGCGCGTTGCCGCAAAGCAAACAATCCGCTTTAGAGCGGAGAGAACAAGAAAGAAAGCTAAAACACTCGAGCGTAAAAAAAAAAGTTTCTCGACCCGGTAAATTTAGCGTGGCGGAAAGAGAGAGACATACCAGTGAAAGTTGTGCAGCATGAAAGCGGCCTGTGATATCCCGACGCTTTACTCTTTAACGTTTAATCGCTTTAGCTTTGACGACGACGACGACACGATGTTTGTGTACGTGTGTATATGTGGAAAAACAGAAAAGTTATCAGGCTAATCGATCGGCTTTGGAAAAAATATAGAACTTTTACGGGTCTGTCGATTCTCTTAGCAATTAAAGTAGGTCGATCGATGGGTTTTGATATTTAATGAAACTTTTACAAACGCTTTTACCTCCCTTTCTTTCCCTTTTTTTATATAGCACGCTATATGTCCCCGTGAATTATTAAGATCATTGTGATATAGCATTCAATATTCAACGACACACCGGCACATGATCTTGATATGAAGCCAAAACACTTATCGTATATTTCCTGGGACTAGTGCTAGCACTTCGACCGCGACTATATCTTGCCAGACACACGTGATGATACTTAAAATTAAAATATTATCAGTTAGAAATCCAATTTATTTATAAAGATTTCATTTCGGGTTAAAAAAAGAATTATGTTTTTTTTAACTGAAAAGATTTTAATCAACTACTATATTCATACGTCGTCTTTTGATTACGCGTTGGTAACTAAATACTTCCAATACTTGTGAGTCGAATTTTAATTGATGCTATTATTATCACGAAAACATTGATACCGCCTTCATGTTTATTTTTAAGGATAAAACGAATCAGAAAATCGTTCTTTAGTTCTTTATTCACGTCGAAGTCCAAAATTTTCAAGAAAATTTTACTAAAACTCTAATAAATTATTATATCTCTTTATTGTTCCCCAGAACATTTACCCAGTTATTCAACAACACAATACATCAAACTAAGATAGGTCATAAAAGACACTGTAAACGCGGTATTAACACGTTCGTTACAGCCACACGCAGTCTATACGTTTACATTTTGCAACCACAATAAAGCTCCGGCCGCGAAGCATCGCAACACTCGGTGAAAACCCTCGTCAAAAAAAAAAAAAACAAAACAAAAAAAAAACAGAGAGGCAGAGCGATTATCCGCAACAACACGGTAGCCCCAAAAACAAAGACCTTAAATTACGACAGAAGCTGCTCTGGTAGTCTCTCTCTCTCTCTCTCTCTCTCTCTCCTTGCCAAACCTCATAACCGCAGAGCCGCTGCTGCGCACGCAACGAAAATTCCGAGACGCAATCAGCCAAGTTTTCGACCGCAACCTGCCTGTGCCTCCTCCCACTCTCCCCTCCTACTACCACGCAAATTGGACCGAACAATAAAAGTAATTAATCGATGCGGATTGAAAGTGACGAGGACGGAAGTTGACCTCTATCCTTCAAACACCAAGCAAATTTAATTATCGCCCTGTGGGTTATTGTTCGCTTTCGTACACAATTTTCGTTTGCTTTTTTTTTTGTTGCCGCTTGCCATTGTTTGCAATCGCGTTTGATAAGCTTTTTCGTTTACTATTCCATTGAGAGACTTTTGTGAATTAATGTAAATTAATTAAAATATCGATATGTTTTTTATTTCTTTGTTTATCGATTGTGTTTTATTATTTTTTTTTTGTTATTTTATATACGCTCGTGTCGTGTGACGTGAATATGAGTAAATAGAAACGCATAACTATTTATGGATCATTCTAGTTTATCTATCGTCGTATACCTTTAAAGAGCCATATGGCACACATATAAGGAATACATCATCTTTTTCAAACAGTATTGATAATGCATTACTACAAGGCTATACGCGATAAAACATTGTAAAACGAATTTAATGGCAAATGGATGTTTATATCGCGTCATTTTTATCAAATTACAAAAAAAAAGAACATTGTCCATCGGTTCAACGAATAAAAATTAAATTACGTCCGAGAAAGTGTTTATATCACAAATAATATTCGCTTATAAAACTTTCCATCCCCGTCAATTTTAATTTTCTCAAGTTCTCCTCGAGTTTAAAAGGTACGCGCGCACGCAGGAGTCTATTACGCGATCCCCGATGTAAACATCGACAAAAAAAAAAGAAACCAATCAAATTTTCATAAACATCCGGGCGCGTGCACGCTATAAACGTCTCGAGAGTACGTACTCTTCTTTTATTTTTTCGTCGTTTTTAATTAAATTTCCCGTGGGAGTATTAGCCTCAAGGATCTCCGTTGTAATGGAATTACGCAACGAAATCTCAAGTATGGACAAAGTTGCAACAGTGATGCGCGCGGCGGCGGCGATGCCCTGAAGGGACGCTATACATGTGCGTGATACTTATCGCTTTGAGCTCAATGTCAAAAATATCGAGGACGACTTATCTGATTTCAATTTCCCTTGGGATCAAATTTTCTCTCTATCGCGTTGCGGTTTACTCTTTAGTGTAATTATTTTTAAAAACGATGGACGTACACGTTGTAACCTATATATATATTTTTTTCTTCACGGCTATCAAAAAAAAGTGGTCAATTCGTGGAGAGATAAGGATTAGTTCGATGATTGATGGTTTGTTCGGTCGACGTGTCTAGGTGTCCACGCGTTCTTTTTCCAAACGAAACATTTGTCATTTCGATGTATTGGAGAAAAGTTTTTAAGAAGTTATGGTTTTAATCAATACTGAGGTGTTTTAAGCTTATAAAAGTTGTTAAGTGTTTCAAAACTTTTTATAATGCATGATTATCGACGTTTCAATAATGCTTAGAAGAAGCATCTTAAAATTATATTTTAAGTTTTGATGTTTATAAGTTATCGAGGAAAATGATTCACTTGTTTATCCACGTATATACTTATAATTCCTACTACCCTAAGTTCCATTAATATTTAATTTGTTTTTTATTATTTATCATTTCTTCTGTGAGGTGTTTGTTTTTGTTTGCGTTTTCTTTACACATTTCGCCATGAATAATTTAATGGAACTATAGTCTTCTTTATTATATCATTATTCGGAGACCACTAACGTCGGCTCGAGTTTAATTGATTCGCTTCAATCTACATACTTTATAGAAACCCGTAAAAAAAAAGAATAATCGGGGGGTTTTCCGAAGAATTCCATTCGACCACAAAACATCATGATTCACATAGTAAACACACGAGTTCCATCGATATCCTGATGAGTCACTACAGTCAGAAGAGCCGGTGGCGGCGGACTTCTTTCTTTCTCACCCTCTCACCACCCATGCAAAAAGTCGAACTACATATACACGAGTTTAATAAGGTAATCCACGAGATTAATGGTGAATGAGCAGTCCAAAATTCCAGTTCGTGACACGCATAAAAAGCCACGGGACTCGACATCGACGAGCACGTGACAAAGTTCTTTCGAAGATGTTCGTTCGGAATGTCTCGTCTCGTTTTCCAGCGGCTTGTTTATTAAATTTTTCGACCCCCTCCCTCTTGCTTGTTCCCTTTATACACACATATATATTTTTTTTTTCAACCAACGTCCGCCATGTAATTACATTCCCCGAGTATAATTACTTTCACCGAGCGAGAGAATTGCGTTTTAATTGGCCGCGATGTAGTTTCATTGATCGTTCAGCTCTCCACTTTCTCACTCATTTATGAAAATGTTTCGTTTCAGTCCCACGCTAATGATCGTTAATGCGGATATATTCATATTATTTTTAGCAATTTCTGATGTCTCGAAAGTAAATTAGCACTTAGGATAAGAAAGATCAATATTTACCGAGTAACTCCTTAATTGCACACGAGGAGGGGAAGAAGTACCTCGAGAGTTCTCTTTCTCGAAAGAAAAAAAAAAGGAAAATACATTTGGACATTAAGACGCTTTTAAGGCGACACAATCGCACATCCGATTACGAAGCATCGCTCGATAAAAAAAAATCTCTTAAATAAGAGAAACAACTCCCAGAGAGTAAAACTTTCGTTGTATATAATTATACTCCCATACACTTCCAATTACGAGATAAAACCGTAAGCCGGTAATTTGCGCGAACGAAGGAGAATTGTCACGTAAGATATTCGCGTAAAGATAACAAACAAATAAAAAAACACATTTCTTTGTTTTCGTTCTCTCTCTTTTTTTTCAATTCGAGCGCGAAACAAAGAATGTAGGTCGAATTTTTTTATTTTTTTTTGGCCAGTTTGTTTACTTTTTCGCTTTCAGTCGCGCGAGTGGAAGATCGACGTTTATATAATATCGATCGACATATTTTTACCTTAATGAGCTATCTCGAGTGGCACGTTTTGCTCTTAAAAAGGCAAAGCAGCGAAAAGAGAGGAAAAAAAAACACCCCGTCTCCGCGAGCGCACGGCGGCCAACACGAACCGTTAAGAGTAATGTTTCACGCAACAGCGCTATCGATTTGATGAAAATTGAAATTCTATTTCTGTATACGCCAACCGGAAAAATATATTCACCGCGACGCTCGAATAATTTTATTTCTCATTATCGGCCGTCGAATGATAATTTCGACAAACTTTACGTGACAATTCTCCATCGAAATTTGCGCGATCGTTTGAATGATGACGATTTTTTTTTTTGGTGTGTGTTTTAGGAAGAATTGACGATGTACTCACAGGCTTTGGGACAAGAACTTGGATAGAGCAAGCTTGCTGATGCGGTTGTTCTTGAGGCCATCGAGCATGGCCGAGGCTGCGACATCCATGTTTGGCGGTTCAAGGTTAGCGGCGTTGGCGGCACACGTTTGTACAAGTAGAAATTTTTTCGTCGATTATTTGTTAAATGCACACTACGCGTGGATTCTTTTTTTTCTTTTTGATGACTAAGTTGCCGGTGTCGTGTTGGGCTTCTCCTTGGCGCTCATCGTTGCTCGAACTTGCAGTCTTCGTTCGTGTTTTATGACTATTAATTATCAATACTTAACTATCGTCAACAAGAACAACAATGAAACAACGAGAACAACACTTTATTAATTTTTTTTTGTCGCAAAAAACAGACGTGTATGTGGGTATAGGCGGCTTTGTTTTTTTTTCTGGAGAACAACTTGTTTTTTTTTTTGTATCAAAGTCGACGTCTCTTCTTCTTCTGTACACGTCCAACTAGATTTTTTTTTTGACACGTTAAAAAGCCGTGTGTACGCGTGCTACGCTCTGAGAATGTATAATTCTCTTTTTGAAAAGCGTCGTGTACGAGTTTGTATATATAACCAACAAACGTTTTATATATATTTTCTCTCTTGTCTTCGGAAAAAGTCCGTTGTTCGCGCGAATATATATTTGTTTGTTTTGTTTTTTTTTCTTTGGAAATAGGCCTATGGAAACTGTCTGCTTTCGCTTGAAAAAATTCAGGCGAAAAAAAATGAAAGAACAGACACACGAGATTATTACACACGTATATGATTTGTATGTACACAACGTAAAAACAAGTTGTCAGAAGAAGGACGAGATAGAAAGTAGAAGGGTAGAAGATAGAAGGTAGAAGAAGAAGAAGAAGAAGAGAAGAAGAAGTAATAGTTAGAGAGTAGGCTACGACGACGAGTAGTACGTCGATGATAATACAGCCATGACGAGGATCACTCGGCACCTCGGGCTCGTCACGTCGTCGAGGCACATGCTCACAGCGCGGCGGTCGGCGAGCCACTGATCGAGGATCGACCGTCTCCTCCTCCTCCTCCTCTCTCTCTCTCTCTCTCTTTCTCTCTCTTACTCTCTCTCTCTCTCTCACTCGCTCTCTCCTTTCCTTGGAGAAGGCGAGTCCAACACCACTACCAACCCTCCTTGTGCAACTACCACCGCCGGCAACAACATCTACCACCACCACTACTACTATTACTACCACCACCGCCACCTATCCACCTATCTACCTACCACCTACCACCTGCACAGGTGCTTTGCCTCTCTCTCTCTCTCTCTCTCTTTGCCTGCACACGCGGTCAGAGTTGTGCTTTGCTATACATGCGAGAGAACAGAAACGCGCGCGCTTGGCTTGACCTACTCCCCCTTCGATCCAAACACCAAGCGCATGCGTTACAACTACTGAAAGCACGAGAGAACGAGAGAGAGAGAGAGAGAGAGAGAGAGAGGGGTAACGAGGAAACGACGCCAGCTTTCATACCGTGTGCAGTGCTGGTGGTGGTGGTGGTGGTAGTGGAAAGGGAGGGATAGGACGCGCGCGGGCTTCAAGCAAAACTCCTGTGCGCTACCGAGAGAGCGAGTGTAATGAAAGAATGGCAACGAGAGACGTATACGTATACGTCGTAGCACATTTTCTATTTCGCGATTGCTGGAGACGTGCAGCCTTTTTTTTTCTCTTTCTCTTTCCATTGTTTTTTCTTCTTATGATGAATGAGAATTTTTTTTGTTTTGCTCGCATGGGTTTTGACGTTGTACTTTTTTTTTATGTTGGATACTTACTTGGTTGAAATGTCGCTAAGCGGCTTTTTACCGTCCGATGATGTAGATAAGGTAAAATTGCAGGATTTTACAATCAAGATTGGAAGGTAATATTGCGACGTGAGATTGAAGAATCAATAGTTTTGTGCTTTCAAGCGAAATACGCACTAACGAGTGATGCTAGTTATCAAACTATATTAATGCGAGAGGCTTTGATTGAGAAAGTTCGTGAAAGTTAATTTAAGGAAACGTGTTATCGCAAAACTTCGAGCGCGAGAAAAACATTCCAAAGCGTATTTCCGCGAGTATAACGATGCAATTATTATAAAATTAGACGTCGGAAGAGAGAGAGAAAAAAAAAGTAATATATGCGCAGCGCAGATGAATTAAACTTCAAACGTGCATTAAGCGAAATAAATGGCGAAAATAGGTATATAACGCGGGGTTATAATAAAATAATCCGTCTACCGCGCGGACGAGTTGTCAAGTTGAGCCGAGGCAATTTGCCATGCGGCTGCTGCGACGAAGAGAAACGAGCCGCCGTCGAGTACAATGAAGGAACACTCGAGGCAAACGCGCGCGCGCGCGCGTGTGTGTGTGTGTGTCTATTTAGCTTTCATTTTTGCTCGAGAGAGATTAGGAAGCCAAGGAGACAACGCATATATGAAGCTTCAATCTGTTTGATTGCCTGTTTCTTGTGTTGTCGATGCTGTATATCTATACGTGGCCAGGGGGGGGGGGGTCACTTTAATTCATTAGCCGACTGATTGACTGGATAGCACTTATGCATGCGCGTCGAGGAGATTCCAGTTAGTTTGGGTTACTATATGGGCGTTAGAGTGACGAATTAATCGCCGGTTTACCTTTCTTGGGGATTTTCGGTAATGGGATTTTGGAAATTGAAATTTCAAACGCTTTTGTGGATTTTCCTGGTAAAATTAATAACATAGTTGTAAAATGGAAAGGATATAGAACTTTGTGTAGAGTGTGAAAGCGCAATTGAAAGTTCATTTTATCCTCGCTAAGGAAACTTTGAAACGTTTCGCTGTCGCGATTTCCCCGACGGATTGCTGCGGATAATTCAATTGAAAATATCCCCGAGCGTGAATTCGTTACTTGTCCAGCTGTTTTATCACACCTTTTACATTCAATTATTTTTTGTTCATTTTTTTTCTAACAAAAAACCTTCGCTTTGAAGCGAACCGAAAAAAAAGGGAATACAAAAAAATTTAGAAGAGCATAGTTTCCGTTTGAACTTCGAGCGGAAGAAATTTCCCGAGGAATTTTTTCGCGCGCAAAAAGTTCACTAAAGTTGGAATTCGACGAGTGCACGCGCGCGCGCGCCAAGATGAAAAAAAAATGTAAGAACGAGAAAAGCTGAGTGGTTCTTTTCCAAAGATTTTTTTTATTCGTCGCGCTTCATTCCAGTTCGCTCCATTATACTGTAAACATATATATGTATCCCAACGTTAAAGGTAAGCGGTTACGGGGTGAAAATCCGACATTCGTCTCTGTCACACATACACTATATATACTTTTCGTCCCTTTCGATTGTCAGTCTGCTCTACGCTCGTTTCAATCCATCTCTCCCGCACGGTTTGCGTATTTTTTTTTTCCTCTCCTCTTCTCGTGCAGCCTATACAGCAGGCGATTCTTTGTCCAGCTTTTTCGCCCGCGCGGCGATGAAAAATAGCTGGAAAATTGTCGCGCAATGACGCGAAGTTGACAAGTGTGTCTGTGGATCAAGTTTTCAAAAAATATATCGAAATATGATTGATGTGGATTAATTTTTCTTTATCTACTCAATTAGACGAAACGAAAACAAAAATGTCAGTTCATGAATTTGTCAGATATATGCGGAATGGGAATCGAAAAAATTCCTTTTACGAACACGAGAGTATGCTATTTTAGCCGTACGTGCTATTCTTTTCTCCGCGTATATATAACGCGAGATATTGAATTTCGTTAAAATTCGAAATATGTACTCCATGAATAACTCCGCGTATACAGATATACATCTATTTCCGAGAATATGAAAACGCTGTTGAGAGAGAGAGAAAAAAAGAAAGTTCATAATGCACGTCTTGTGTGTGGGATAAAGTAACTTTTGTTTTAAAAAAATTACCAATTCAAACTCTTAACCCTATCTCTCCTATCAAACTCGAAGTAAGTGATAAAACAAGTATCAACTACTCGCCAACTAGAAAAGCGCGGAGGCAAGTAAAAAGATGATTACATCGTGAAAGAGCGAGTGAGGGTGAGAGAGAGAGAGAGAGAGAGAGAGAGAAGTACACTTGGGCAATTTGCCCTGATGCTGCTGGCTCTCGATTCTCAACTCGTCAAGTACTCAGCCGCACGCCGCTGCGGTCAAAGATAGCCTTGCGGAAGTCGCGACGACAGCTGTGTGCTCTCCTAAAATTTTCCGATTCGAGTGACGACGAAAAAAAAAGGAAGAATTGTTTTTTTTGTTCATCTTCTCCAATGTTTTAAGCATGAGACTTGTATTATACTATATAGGCAGCTCGTGTTGTAACGAACGATATGAAAAATGAAAAATCGATTCTACTCGGTAGGAGGAGAAAGAGGAGGAAGAGTAGGTTGAGAGTTAATGCCGGGAAAGAATGAAAAATGGCCTCGAATAGTTGGGAAATTTTTTGCTCTCTAGAATGGTGATTCGAGTGCTACTCGATTTTCATTTTGAAACGCACGCGAGGTGATTTTTTTTTCTTTCTTTACGCGGTTGAATTTACGACGCTTCGTTCTTTTTTTTTCCTTTCTCTTCTTCTAATTGAAAATTTCAATCCGATTGTCGTTGGCGAACACGCGGTAAGTAGATAAAATTTATTTAATAGCGTGTAAGAACTCGGAATTCGTATAGTCTAATCCCAAGACCATATATAAATTGGCACACTCGCGATATAAATAAACGTCTCAACGGCGGTTTCGCAGCTAACTCATGATTCTCTCGGAAAGCAAATCCGAGGTCCTAAACAGTTCGTAAAACTCATGAAAATAAATCGCGTGTTTACATCTACGTTTAGTACGTCGTATAAGCACACGCGGACCCCGGCGCGTGCGAGCGCGATATGGTCGTTTCGAGCAGATTAGATTCATTTTCGCATGTGTGTATTTTGGTGGTTATTTCGAGTGAATGTCTTAAGCATGTAAACTTAGCGATGGCTTCATTCCTTCGTGGTATTTTTCTGGGGTTTTATCGTTCAACATGCATTTTTGTGGATATTTTCATTTTATATGTAAATAGCGATAATAATCAAGAAGCTCCAATGTCAGATACTATATAAACGTATTTAATTTTTTATAAGAAAATAAAATTAGGATTATCGGCTGAGAAAGTATTGTCACTAAAGAATATAATAGTAAGGAAAAATCGAGAATTTTTAACGAAATCGTCAAATACAGATACTGTTATAAAACAGATTCAAATTTATTACCTAAAGATACACGTTCGAAGAAGTCCCTCTACACCACATACACAATGAAGTAAAGTTAATTCAACTATAATTTTTACAAATACAAATTTTTTTAGAGTTCAAAATTACATCCAACGAATCCAATATTCAAATAAATAGTCCCAGCAACGCATCCCTGTCTAACGCGCAATTGGCGCAATTTGCATAGATTCCCATAGCTACAAATGTATTTAATCCTCCCAACGCCACCTAATGCAATAACAGCGCGAACCTTGACAGCTGTAACGCGCAGCATTGTAATTATATACAATGGAGCCGAGCAGCTTTATTGCACCAGACACAATCGCTATGAGGCACAAACAGACATACAAGTAGTGCAGCTCAGTATTCGAGCCGCCAGCGAGGCGCCGAGCTAATTGCGCGCTCATGATGTTTCCAAGGAGACGCCACCACCACCACGTCGCGTCGCTTCGGGTGAAATAACTTCTTCTTCTTCTTCTTCTTTTTCTTCTTTTCCTCGCATTCTTTGCAATCCCAAGGGGTCAGAATACACGTGTTCGTATTTTTTTTTCTCTTATAGGGGGGTTTGAGGCTTTTCATTATATTTCACGTACTGTGCTTTTGTCGCCGCCACAATTCGATTGTCGTTAGGGAATAATGTGCTTCGCATCGATATCTGTCTCATTAATATCTATTATCTCATCGACGGATGTGTGCGTGACTTGCGTTTTAAGGAAGGATAGGGGGATTTTGAAGTGGAAGAAATTTATGTGCATACTAGATCATGCAATTTTATGCGGTATTTATGAAAATTTTTTTTATTGCGTACTACTGTTTTATGAAATGCGGTTTTAGAAGATTAATAATTTTAGTTGATAAAAAAAATCCGCAGCGTAAAAGTTGTTTCTAACTCGAATAATTCGAATTAATTTCCCAATACACTGTCTACCCGCAGTTCGTCATGCGAAATGTCATTGAAACAGAAACGCCTACTTCGAGGGAAACATTACCGATACGCAACCTTCGCAGTGTTTTATCGTCTAACCAAGAGTGAAGATCGTATACAGAGCACACAGAAAAAAAAAAGTGAACCCCACATCGAATGGAAAATCAATACATAAAACTCTCGTAACTTTGAATTCGCTCAGTGAAATTTCCGTTTCTAGCCCATTGAAGCTAAAAAAAAAACAAAGAAGATTCCTAACGAAAATCTCGGTACTTCAATCGAAGAAAAAAAATCACCGAAAATGGAATGGACTAACATCAAGCTTTTTTATATTTCGCCGGGTATAGGACACCTCCAGGGTTGGTAATGGGATATCAGCGTCAAAACGCAATTTCCCAAGCTTATCGCACCACGCCAAGGACGTCGACGTTGCTTTTCCTCTATTTTTCCACCCTTACTCTCTTTCGGCATTGTCCGTTCTTTTCTACTCTCTCTCTCTCTCTCTCTCTCTCTCTCTCTCTCTCTCTCTCTCTTTCCGCCTTCTCGCCGCACACGATTTATATGCCGTCGATGCGAATTCGCCTCTCGTTTCGTTTCTTTCTTTTTTTTCGCTACCTGATTGCATGCGGTTGCAAGAGGATTTAAGAGTTTGCATAATTCGCCATCGTAGCGGGAGATTAATAGCAAGTGGTTTCTTTTTTTATTGCTAACTCGTTTGTACGTTCTCTCGTATTTTAATGAAAATCAATACGACCTGATTAGTTGAAATCTGGAGTGCAAAGTAAATTTAAGGTACTTGTAGGCCTTCGAAAGCGTGAAATAAAAAAGTTCCCGTGAAATAACGAGAGAGGGAGAGAAGCGAAAGGTAGGTCAACGAGACGAGGTTTTTTCGGCTAAAAAAAAAAGAGAAAGTTTTTAAGCTCTTCTTTCAGCGCTCTACATCATATACCCTGCTGCGCGCGTTAATTGCAATGATTTAAGCTCCAAAGTGTCGTAGAAGCAACACGCAGCTGTATTTTTTGTGTGCTCTTTCTCTCTCTCGGGCGTGCAATAACATCATGCTTATTTTCGCAGTGAAATTTTTCTTTGCGGAAATTATCTATTGTTCCAATTTTTTTGCGAAGATTTTTGGAATGAAATAACGATTTTTAAGAATTTTTTATGAGATGTAATAACAAATGATAATTAAATACAAGTGATTTTTGAAAACAAAATTGATATTTGTCAATTACAGTGCGATTACGAGTTACAGATACATGATAGAATATTGATTGACCATAAATACAAACCATTAATTATATCTAATGAATTAACGAATTTTAATTTAATAAAGACAAGTAGTGATACATAAAGATATATCCAGATTTTTTATGTTAAGGTGATAAATTATTCTAGTCTATCTATTGCCAAGATATTGATCTAAAATTGATCCGTTGATTATAATTGTAATGTTTAACTTGCCATTTTGTAATTCAATAATTTTTTTTACTTTCTATAAATGAAATAACTATTCTTTAATAACGTGACTTTGTACTTTTATATATTTATAATAAAATTATTATCTTTTGTCATGAGAAAAATGAAAAATATTCCGTAATTATTCAAACTTGAATAAATGGAAAGAATGAAAAATCGAAAGCAATCTGAATCATTCAATCCTCATTAAGCCAATTCCAATCCGTTCGTGCGACATTGAAAAAAAAGACTGCAGCTAATTACCCGCAGTAAGTAAATAGACAACGAATCGATACTCTCAATTATTTAGGTATTTTTACTCGTCGCGTCTCCGAAGATAGGTTAACCCCGAAATAATTCGTCGATCGAAGACGCGATTTTTCTCTCTCTCAACTTCTTGCGACTATATATACCAGTAAGTTCATACGTGTTACACAAATCGTATGGATTTTTTTTCTCTCACTTTCGTCGACGAAAACTCGCGAAGCGCCTAATAATAAGCGCCGGAGAGAATATAATAACGCGGCAAACAATTTGTGTTGGACTGCTGTCGCGGCACATTTTTTCCCCTCTCTATCTCTGTCTCTCTCTCTCTTTCTGTCGCTGCCGAATAATGGGAGGATTTCGTATTTTTCCCCGAGATTATATGCTGTTTCTGCGGATTCGCACAATGCGGTAGCAATTTTTTATTTAACGTTGCGCGCGAGGTTGCGCGTGCTCGAGAATTGATTTATTAAAAAAGTGAGTCGATGGATTTTTATTGGTTGATCTTGAACGTTTATTGAAATTATTATTGATACTTTTTGATAACACATTATTAATAGGATTTTTTAAAACTAACGGCAACTCTGGTAAACAAATTTTATAAATGTTTCATTAATTTCTAGATTTCAACAATAGTTGTTCTGTGATCAAGGAATATAACTCCAACAGTACCAATTTTCCCCCATAGATATAAATTTTTTTCGAAACCCTCTATAGTGCGCATAGCAAATTAAAATTTATTCACCTCATATCAAGTGTTTTGATTTTTTAATACTATTGAAAAATAAGCTGGACCTTCTGGTAAAATATAAATGTTGGAAAAATAGTAATAAATTAATCATGATAAAAACCAGTTTTAAACTGATAATTATCCTATTTAATAATATTCTAGATACAAACATTTTCCAAATAATGAATATGCTTTCCAAAGCTAAACAAAACCTATCCTCCAAAAGCGAATATCCGTAATATAGAAAACTCGCAATGCAATCAACGCTGATCCTCGGCAATAGCATTAAACCTCACACCTCTCAATAGCCAAAAAAAAAAGTCGCAACAAGGGAGAGAAACCAAAAAAAAAGGAAAAATTCGATCGATTTCGAAACGGGCATTCGGATAAAGAAAGATAAAGAGGCGAGACCTCGGGTGTCCAGCATCGATCGGTTAGAGTTGGCTGGCTGGCATGGCGCGCGCGTGAGAGGGAGAAAGAAGATTGAGACAAAAAAACTAGCGAGCGATAAAGTGCAGCGTGGCGAAAAGTTTGAAAGGACACTGTTTTTCCGGCGCTCCGATTTCTTTTTTTTTGTTCTTCTCTTCTACCTCTTTCGCTCGAAAGCAGCAGCAGCAGCGGGCTTTCATCTGCGTCCCCCGAGAGAGGCTGAAAAAAAATATTTTCTCTCTATTCATAGATTACCGCGAGATATTTAATGCGGTTGAAAGGAGAAGGTTTTTCATTGAAAACTATATAAATTCATTGTTATATATATTTTTTTGTCTCGAGAAATTGTTTCGCAATGAGAATAATGAAATTGTAGCTGAAAGTGTGACCGCAGTCACGGCTGAAAGGTTAGACTTGCCTTTGTAGATGGCATTCCTTCGCTTGCCTAGCCACTGCATTCCGTGGTTTTCTTGTCTACACGCTTCGCACACAAAGGCAGGAAATTCAACGGTTACATTGGTAATCGATGACTAGACATGTTACAAATGCACGTAATGTCTCAACTACCGTCGTCGTGCGTTTCGACAAATTACAACTTGCATCAGTATCATTTTTTTTCTTCGCTTTGCATATATTTTTCTCCGAAAAAATGCATGAATTCGAAAAACGTATGAATAATAAAAAATAAAGCGACCAGTCCTTGCATAGAGACAACCTTGTAAATGTAATTACACGTCGGAGAAACGCGTGAACATTCATTTGAAAAATATATTTTTTTGTCACCAGATACGGAAAATCCAATTAAAAATAAATGACAAGATAAAAAAATAATTTTTGATATTTTTCGAATTCTTAAAAAATGTAGGTGATTCACGAGTACAAAAAAAAGCGCAAGTATAATTCAGAGCGATGAAAATGTAGAGAAAAAGTAGAATGAAGAAAAAAAAAAGAACCGTGGGAAGCTTTTCTCGAGGACGAATGAAGGGTGCCAGCGGCGTCAGGCAGGGAGGTTGCGAAAAAAAAAGTCCTAGACAGACAGCCGCATTCTTTCATTTGTCTCCTCAAATGGCTGTTTATCCTAGGCATTTGAGAATAATTTGTCTCTCTCTCCCGCGTGCACGTGGTGAAAGTATATTTTTAGTCGAGCTTACGAAAATTTGCACGCTTGTGTATTATATACATACGTACAACATCGTTCAACACTGCACACATGAATAATCATCACTTGGGTGGTGCTGTGTGAAGGTAAAAAGCCTTTACTCGACGCGGACGCCCTATGCGAATGTTATGCAAACTCGAGAGCGCGGGGCAATTGCATCGGAAGCGTTGTATCAACACACATTCTCGATGCTACATCGTGTATATGTACTACGAGAGTGTATCGCGCACACGCGGCGGCACGCCACCGAACGACTTATGCCGTATTTGCCGATTGAGAATATGTTCACCAACGCCAAGCTATCTGCTGATTTTCTCTTGTTCGTTCTAATTTCTGATCGCTGCCGCTACTGCTACTGCTCGTTGATTGGTATTCAGCGTTTGATTACAGTTCTTTTTTTTCAATCATTTTTTGTTGTACAGGAATTTCCATTTGTAATTTAATAATCCACGTTGCCGATATCACTCTGTAATTGAATTTTTTCCAATAAAAAGCTAAAAAAAGAATGAATAAAAAAAAAGTCAAAATATCACCGTCTTATCACGGAAGCAGCCTGATATTTCAACAGATTTGGTCTTTTAATTAAAATAATAACTTTGATAATTGGATTATTATCATCGCACAATCTCAAACAAAGATTTCCTCACCGACAATCTTTTTATTTTTTTTTCCTTTCTTTCACATTTCAACACAGCACGCAATCGAGCATTACCATAAAAATTTCTAATTATTCTGAGCAAATAAGAAAAAAATCTTTCTTCCCCTCGTACCTTCCACACTCGATTTCAATAATTAAAAAAAAGTAGCACTCATAAAACCACTACTTTTTAATAAATCTCAGACGGTTAAACCGTCGTGGAACGCGCTGCACTCGCGAAAAATTTGCACAGGCATAGAAAGCAATTCTTTCATTCTCTCTTTCTTTTCCGCCGAGCTGGCTGCCGATTTTGGGGAGAGGACTGTAGGGTTATATAGCTTTGTGTGCTTTTAGCAACACTGACCCAGAATCTCGACGCTCGGCATTGTTCCGAGTGTCGAGCAGCATCCGTTCTCGTTAATTCCTCCTCTGTATATACGCAAATTCTCGGATTAAGCGGGCGAGAGAGAGAGAGAAAGTGCTGCCGCGGAGGCTTCTCTCCCCGCACACAGCCGATTTAATTTGGTCGTCGTATAGTCGCACGTGACGGGCGTTATAAGTTGCTCTATCGATTGTATTCCCAAACGATCGCGTAGTCAAGTGTGTAACTCCCAAGGACACACGACCGTCGCTTATAATTTCCGACGATAAGCTGCTCTCTCTCGCTCTCTTTCTCTAACAATCCGTGAAAATTAGTCCATATATCAGACTTTTTTTACTGATATTTCCGGTTCTCGACTCTTGACATATATTTCTCGTTTTATTATTTTTTTTACGAGATCGATAAATTCGAGCACTTATCGTCCGATTATAAATCACACGCGCACTCGACCCAATTAAAAAGAAAATCTCTCGAACATACGATATCATGCAGAAAAGCTTTCTTGGCCGGCTAAAGAGAGAAAGAGAGAGTAAAGAGCAATCGCGCAACTAACCTGCGGGGAAGATAAGAGTGAGAGAGCGAGAGCGAGTCGTTTGCCTGTTTATTTGCCTCTTTTGTCTTTCCGTGCTTTCAACGCCAGGATCCTTTTTGTATCGTCGCGATTATATGCCGTTGGCTTGCAATGCACCTGGGAAATCCGTTTCATTGAGCTAAGTGTGATGAAGATTGCGTGCTCTTCTTTTTGTTTTTTTTCCTTCTTGTAACTTTCTCGCTTTCTCGACTTGTAATTGCTCTCGGAAATGAACGTCGCGTGAATTGTTGTTTTCCTTTTATTCTCTTTTCTGTTCTTCATTTCTTTTTCTCTGCATATGCCGAAAGTAATAAATCAACCTACCAGTCATTCATCACAAGATATATTCATTATCCGAACCAACCGGAAATTATAGTCTTCTCCTCCCACCCATGTGATTTTGAATAAGTATCTCAATTGAAGTTGATGAAAGAAAAAAAGTCATATCATCTCGATGCAAATAAAGATAAATAAAAAAGACTCAGCAGTGCACCCCCGCAAAATAAAAAATGAAGACACATTCAATCCCCCCTTTTTTCCTCTCTCTCTCTCTCTCTCTCTCTCTCTCTCTCTCTCTCTCTCTTTCGCTCACCCCACTACTTTCGTCGACGTCAGGGCACACAACTGTGCATTAGCAATATAATTCGAGCAGTCACACGCGTCCTAATCAAGTGGCCTCTCTAGAACTCGTGACCTTGATATCAGGCTCTACGCCCCATTGTTATTGCACTCGTGCTCTCTGTCTCTCTCCTCTCCATTTCACTTTCGTTTGCTGCTGCTGCTGCTGCTGCTGCGGGTCGCTCTTTTCCATCGTCGTCGTCGTCGTCGTCGTCGTCTTGTGCTCTCGAGTCGATGAGTTTGTGGGTCAAGGGAGAGAGATTCGGAGCTTGACATTGGAATTCAGTAAGCTCTTGAAATTTATTAATGGACCTCTCTCTTTCTCCCTCTCTCTGTCTCGCTCTCTCTCAATCCTCGACGTTTTTATTTACGTGCATCGATAGCCTATGCTGTGCAGCTAGATCCGATGCATCTCTCGACGATCTTTTTTTTATCTCTCTCTGCGAAATTGAAGCAATCATATATACAACAGAGGGAATAATTTACATTTTTTTTTTCTTTCTTTTGAGAGAGTATTTGTAGAGTGATTGTACGTTTTACGTTACGATGATATGCTCTCTCTCTCTCTCTCTCTCTCTCTCTCTCTCTCTCTCTCTCTCGTTCGGAGAAGTACTTGTTTGGAATGATATTGATTTTACTGGGTCAGCCTGTTATTTGAGGATCAATCTCGCTCTATCTTTGTTGACCGGCAGTCAAACATTAATGGAGATTGTACTCTATCTCTCTCCGTATTCGCACGCTGTAACTGGTCGAATCTATAAATGTACTTTTAATTGAAGTGATTTTGGTATTGTCGTAATTATTCGATTGCCTCTATAGTGTAATTATCGAATGTGAATTGCAAATTCAATATTAAGTTAGTGTCAATAAATCCAATTACGATGATGTACAGAAAATTAAATTATTTTCATAACAATCTGAATTCCATGAAACACAGAATAAAATATAAAATTGCATTCGACAGTATGAAAAAAAAATAGAAGTTTTCTACGAATACCGAAAAGGGAATAAAACTATCCGCATTAAAAAATTTTCCATTCCAGCGTAAAAAGCCTTCCAGCCACACATAACACAAGCAACTTTGGTTTTTCCCGTCTCTCGTAGTAAGTTATATAGAAACGTTTGTAAAAAAGGAACTCGTACAGTAGTTGCACACGGCGTTCGCCGCGCCCATTGTGCCCGCGAGGCAGCTAATAAGCCATAAAGCCGATCCCCGCGACTTGGATTGAATGGCTTGCTCTATACGCTCTCGCTTGTTCTCTCTTTTTTTTCTTTTTCTCCACCGTAAAAGGTTGAATGCCCTTTCTCGTAATATACATTTTCTCTTTCTCTCTCGCTCTGCTTTTTTTTTTTATTTTACGATATTCTCCGACTTTATAAGAATACGACTTCCGACAGCTGCGTGTGACAAACAAGGAATTTTCATTCCTGACGTATACACATATTTGAATTGTAGATGATGGTTAGAATATAACGTACACGACCTATTTTCTTATAGGTTTTTTACGACTATACACGTTGCGTCGGTTAGACGAGGCAATTAATTTTACGAGCAACATGTGCTGCTGTTGTTACGTACAATTTCGGTGATTGCTTTAGGTGAGCGCGGAGAACTTGTTGTTGTTGTTTTTTCTTCACGAGCGACGGTTCATCCATTTGCGCGCGTGAGTGCATAATTATGCTGAAATTCCGGGTGTGTTTTATCGAACCACTTAAGCGTAAGAATGAAAATCATGCAAATGCAGTTTTTTTAGAATACATGAAATGAATCGAACGCGTATGTGTGTATAGTGTGATGACACTGATTGCCACGATAGAATTTTAATAACCTCCGCGAATAATCCTTCACGGCCTACAATATCGCGACAATCAGGGGGGGGGGGGGGGGGACAAACAGCTATCGGAAATCGGATCGGAGCAAAGAGGCCACTTAGCGTATCAATTATTCACCTCCCTCCCTCGCGCGCGCTATCGTCGAAGTGACGAACAATCCGATCATCGCACTCGAATAGTGAAAAAAACAAACTTTCGGAATATAAGACAAAAACAAAAAACGCTAACCGATAAATCACTTACGCTCGAAGACTTTCACCCACACAGCATCTTCAGGAGCTCGGTGCGCGTCATGAAAATTGATAATCGATGAAGAAGAGAAAAAAGGAGACGTGTGTGTGTGTGGAAGGCCATTACTATGCCCAAGACGTCGTATAGGCCCGCCGCGCGCGAGGAAGAAGAAGAAGGATCTTGCGTCCTACTTTCTTTCGAAGGCGATTCAACACTGACCGGAAAAGAGAGAGTAAAGTTTTTCTTTCTTACTTTTTCGTCGCTTTTCGTTTCGGGAGGAAGAAAGGGGTGAGAATTGTCGGCAATTAATTCGATGGATTTATCGCGAGAGAACTGTGGTTGTTTCGATTGTTGTTTCTTTTTTTTTTGGATGCTTCGATCTTCGTTTTTCTACGTGCGATGTGGTGAATATGTGGGTTTATTGAGTTATTTTTGAGGTACTTGTTGATAGATTAATCATAGCGGATTTGAGCAGTCATTTATTTTTCATGATTCGTATGAAGGTGCTATTTAGAAAATTGGTAAAAGGCAAAACGTTAATATTCATGTATGATTGGTCACAAATATCAACAAATATATTTTAATTGTAAATTTTGAGGTAGAAATAGCAGTAACGGATACATAAATACTCAAAAGAATTGTAAGTATAAAGGTAGACAATGAAGGATATGAAACCCTTCTACCATCTACTTTTTGAACTAGAAGTCATTTATAAAAATCCATTCATACAAAATAAAACACACGAATTTATAAAACCTACTATAATCAATAAAATATTCTTGTAAACGATTGCGACGCAATTCATAATCTCCAAATACCACAAAAAGTGGAAAAAAATAAACTCAAGGCCAAAATTCTCCAACTATTTCGCAATTGCATTCAAGAGTTATAAAAAAGAGAAAGAGAAAAAAAGGAGATTCAATTGAATGTCACCGAGCGATTAAAACTTCAGCCTCGAATCCTCTCAATCCGCAATCACAATGCACGAGAGAGATCCTTATTTAAAGCTGTCGCCTCTAAACAAGACTGACGCGCGCGCGCGAGCGGCCTTTTTAGCTTTTACTCCTTGACCACATTTGAGTGTGTGGGCGGACCTCAAGTGTAGATATACACATAGGCGTTTCACGATTTTTATTTTTATTAGATTCTAGTGTCAATACGGATTTTTTTTTGCGGGAAACCCCTCCACTTATCCGATCGATCTCGCGTATATAAAACTATTATTTCGTTTCAAGAGAGCGAGAGAGAGAGAGAGAGAGAGAGAGAGAGAGAGAAAATGATATCCCGAGCGAGACAAACATTTTAGTAGTGAAACGCGACACTAAAAGCTTTGCGGATTTACGCATTCTTTTCTAAAGGGAGCTTTGAATATCCCGTGTCCTATGAGATATCCGATGCAGTCTCCCAGGCTACTTGAGTGGATAATGGTTGCAACGTTACAATGGCTTTTGCCTTGTATTTGTGCGTGTGACAAGACAGAAATGTTTGAGGGTACATTGCAACCTTTTGTTTTGTACATATTCTATGGTGACGAAAAATATATGATATTGATTATGTTTTTTTTTTTTTCAAATATAAAATGAATGATTTTGATTATGCGGTTTTTAAAATGTAGAATAATGGGAATTCAGTTAACTAAGTTCAAACCTAAAGATAGGCTCAAATGAATAGTGTTCATCATATAATCACAATAACTACAAATCTAAACTGTTACTAAACTGTTATAAAACTATATAAAGATATTTTGATAAAAATTTTACATTCGTGTAAGCCCTCTCTAAGTGATAAAATCAATTATAATAATTTTGACATATTATCATATTCTTCATGTTCTCTCAGTTCCCATTCAAATAGTAAATGTCATATATTTGTCTAGATATGTTTCTCTCTATAGATAGAGAAATTATTTATCTCCAATATCCATGTCACTGACTTCAACGCAATGCTCGTTCACTAAACTCCAAAGTAAGCAAGTATTTCTGCATAAATCGTTAAGTCAATAGCGAATGATCTTTGAAAAGAAGTTTCGATAAGCCGATAACGAAATCCGGGCTAATTAAAAAAGTTCGCAACGCAAATACTAAATGAGTAAAATCAAACTCTCTTAGTTGCCCGCACCCATAACTTAAAAATCGCGGAGGGGAAACAAACGTAAAAGATCCTCCCTCCTCCGTACCGAAAGGAAACACGTCGGCTAAGTAACAAGTTTCATTTACCTCTCTCTCTCTCTCTCTCACTCTTTCAGCAAACTTTTCCTGGCGTTTCTTATTTCACTACTTTAAACTTAGCTTGGGCTCTCGATGAAGAGAAGCAAAGTTCAAGAGAGAGAAAGAGAATAAAAAAAAAGAAGTAGCGAAACGCACCGAGAGTGAACCTTTATCGTTCTCTCTCTCTCTCTCTCTCTCTCTCTCTCTCTCTCTCTCTCTCGACCCGTGAAACGCGTAACCCGAGAAACAGTCGGCAAGGCAATTAGCCCAAGCAAACCACGAAGAAAATAACAAGAGGATGCTAAATGAAGGAACGCAATTACGAGACACAATCTCGTTGGATAATAAATTTTACGAAAATTTCATTTATTCATTAACACCGGGAATTTATTTTTGCGAGTTTTTCTCTCTTTCTTTTTTTTTAATCATGTGGATTTGGACGAAAGGACTAAATCCGTTGGATAAACTTAGAAGGGCAGAGGAGGAGCAGGTATATACAGCGTGAGTGGAGTTTTCGGCAGTTGCGACTCAACTGCTTGGGTATACATTTGAGAGTTGATAATTTGTAGAGTTGACTGGGAATACTAATATTTTGAAGTGAACTCCATGATTTGACTTGTGAATTCATAATGGCCGCGAGTCTGAATAAGTTACAAGTAGAAAAGTAAGAGTTTAGTCAGACGTGACTTTTTACTTATTAGTCACTGTGATCCTTCGATTCTTCTCTACCACTCGGAAGATATTTTATAACTAATTTGTTCAAGAAATTATTTATTTATGATTGAAGATCTAATTATTAGTCATATTCATCAGCATCAAATAATTTGTCGACATTATTAGCAGAGTCAAAGCCAGAAGCGCTGTACAATGTATGTTCCCGATATTCACCCAGATTTATACGCAGCACAACATTTTTCATGTACAAGTACTTGATAATCACAGTCCCTCTATCGCTCAACCACTGTACTACACAAACATTCTAATACATCATCTTTTTCGTATCGCCTAATCATTTCTAAAACACTGCGACAAAAACCATCCACGCTCGTCTGATACTAATTAACGAAGCAACGTACAAACGTCGCATTAGCGAACAATCAAAACTTAGTCCAACAAAAGCCATGAGGGCGAAACAAGAGCTAAAGAGAGAGAGAGAGAGAGAGAGGGTAAAGGTCACCCCGAAAAAAAAGCATTCGTGAAACAAAGCGCTCGAGAACGTGACAAAACGGCTTTGTCACGCGCGATAAAAGGCCCAAGCAGTTCAAAATAGAACATAGCAAGCAAGCAGCAGCACTGCCGGCGGATCCTTTGTCATTAGACTTGCTCTGTCTCTGTCTCTCTCTCTCTCTCGTCATATGCTGGTGCTTGTCCCGTATCGAGATAAATTGCTGTCCCGGCCCAATTATGACAAAGTTAACCTGAGCCGCCTCGCGAGGGAAATTGCTCACCTGCGCGAATTTCCCGTTAGGCCGATATGGACTAGCTCGCCGCTAGCAAATCGAGTTGGAATACGTGTGCGGTTCTTCGATTATCAGTTTACCCAACATATTCGATAG
The DNA here is from genome assembly GCA_035047105.1 of Galeopsomyia nigrocyanea. Classification (NCBI taxonomy): domain Eukaryota; kingdom Metazoa; phylum Arthropoda; class Insecta; order Hymenoptera; family Eulophidae; genus Galeopsomyia; species Galeopsomyia nigrocyanea. Next base: position 21,716 of record JAWWMK010051108.1, on the reverse strand, counting down.
GCTTGTCGTCTAGTTTGTACGTACCCTTGATGTTGCGTCTATTCTATTTCCAGTATACGTCGGCAAATAATTTGATCGAAAGCTGTGTGTGTGTGCGTGCGTATCAATTACTCGCACTTTTGTGTTTTGCGTCATCGCCGAGGACAAATAATAACCGGAGAATATCAGGATAAACAATGTTAGTTGACTTCCGGTTTGCGCGTATTTGTAAATAGTCGTCGCGGAGGCGGAAAATATTTACCGCGTGACAGGAGGTTAACTAAGTTAGAATGAAAAGATCAAGAATAGGCGAACGAAGACGTTCCATCTTGGCGTTGAATATTAAATATTTACCTGCAACCGCCGCGTACCGAGTTCTGTTTGTGTTTTTACTTATTCGATATTGTTCGAAAGTCTTGACGTCTTTGGAAAAAAAAGAAGATATTGCGTGTACTCGACAAGTGGAAACTTTGGGTGATGCGACAGGACTCGCTTTTTTTTTGTCTGAAATATTGAAGTTGAGGTGTTGTCGAAAACGAACTGTCAAAACGCGTCGGTGTGTGAGGGAGGAATTGTCGATGTTACAGTGGGAATTTCCCCGAAAGTTTAGTCGATATTTGTCCGACAAGTTACACGGGAAAATTTCTTAGTCTGACATGTTTCACTCGTTACGATCGATTTGTATCTACTTATTTTACGAATTCACTGATGCAATGAAAAAAAAAATCAATTGCTACAATCTCCAGCCGAGTTATCAAGCCTTGCTTATTCTATTGTATCGCCGCGAGGCAATTAAATTTGCGCGCGAAACTTGGCGCTAACGAAGAGGCCGAATTCAACTGACTTTGTGCTTGCGCCTGAAATTGACTAGCCCCGGAAAAGACAAATTGTTTTGTTCCTCCGCCTGCTCTGCTCTGGCATTTTTTTTTCTCCTTTTAGGCCTCGTCCGATTCAAGCGTAGTACATACCTATTCGATTTCACGCAAGAGTCGTTCCATCTCTCTCTCTCGTTCGCTCACTCACTCACTCGAGCTTCTCTCTGCTCTTTGCAGACAGAGCGAAATAATTTGGGCGAGTCATGCAGTTGTTCAACTCTTTTTAAAATTTCGGATTTCTTATTTTTTTAACGGACTTTTTTACACAAATAGGATTGAATTGCTTGTCTTATTCTACTTTATTTTTACGATTTGTATAAAATTATCACAAATTACAGCGTATTGAAAAAAATAGTTTGAGATTAATCGTTTTCATTAGATAAACTTGTATATCAAAGTATCTTGAAAAATGAACGTTTGATGGCGTGCAATTGATCACTTCTTACATGCGTTATTCCATTGCATTTATAATAATAGATTTCGTTGTTAGAGAGGCTCGTCATAAAAAACTCAGAGTAAACTATATTAATTTCAATTTTACGTCATTAAAAGTACCGCATATCAATAGAAATGATTAATATCTTCAAAACGGAATAAAATAGATTATAAAAAAAAACTGCCAGATCAATCAAAAATTCTTTCAAAGCAACTTCAAACTCAACGCCCCTCAGAGATTCATCATTAAAAAAGAAAAGATTCGAACGTCCTTGCCAAACGCAAAAGAGCCTCTCGTGTCTAATCGTAAAAATAGGCCAATCAAGAAATCTACAGATATCAATATCGAAAGACAAGCTATCAATCGAGCCATATCTCTCGCAGCAGCACAAAAAAAAGAGACGAAATTCCCCTCTCCTTAAAAATAGGAATATCATCTCTATATCTCGCAAGCCGAAACGTCGCCTACATTTCAATGTCAAAAGTAATATCTTAAACACGCGCACATAAGGGAGGAAGAGAGAGAGAGAGAGGAATACATCGATATATTGCGCATGAATATTCATCCATCTCCCATTCTCTCCAGACACCAATAAACTATCCGCGCTATTACAGCAGATTCAGCGTATTGCACACTCGGCAAATGTCAGCCTCGAGCGCCCCAAAACTCACCGACGTGTGTATGTGTAGTTCGCCTGAATGTCGATTCATGCTGCGCTAGGCCGTGTGTCTTTGAGCGACTCGCTCTCTCTCTATGCTTTCACATTGAACCGCTTCGAGCGAGTAACTTTCAGATACTCTGAGCCGCTTTTGACTCGACTTGTAGTGTTACTGCTACTACTGTTGCTGTCTATTTGTTGGCAAATGACTCTGGCTCTGTTGTTCAATTATCCGGGAATTTTAGCTGTGCTTTTCTATTCGGATATTTACAATTGTTTGTACTGTATTTTTTTGTCTTTATGGATCTGCGTTCTAATGAGTTTTTGGATATTACAATTTTCTCAAATTCTACTTCCTAGAATAACTCGCACGCGCGTACAAAGCCACGTGGACGTCAAGAGGATATATTCTGTAGGATTTACCCAGAAAAACAAACTGTCCGCTTTGATGGATGTAGACTAAACTCAAATGTAAGCTTACATTTCGAAACTCAGTTATTCCTACGAAAACATAAAGCGGATCTCTTACTGCAATTTCATTTCTGAAAGGATCAGAACTGTACCTTCATTAAAAGCCACCTACGTATCAGTTAATATTAACTCCATATTTCTCAGAATATATACGCTCAATTCATTTTCCCATGAATATTTCACGTGGCGCTCCGTAGTAGAGTCCTCTACATTTCTAATTAAATCTTGGAAATTGATTCCCCGGTGAGTTTCTCTGAAAAGGCGAAATCAAATTCATCTTGAGAAGTAGACTTTTGCACTTAGATCATCAAAACACCTACGCATCTTTACTTTGAAGCGAAAGCATCAATATAAAGATATAATTCGAGAAACTCTAAACATCAAAAATAACAACTCCGGAAACTCGACTTAACGCCGCGGCTGTGTGTAGCACATTACCACAGCGCAAATTGAAAGCCTCAAAGAACCGCCGCATTTCTCGGGAGCAATTATCTATTTAAATTCTCGCAAGGCAACCTCTAACGCCATTGTTCCGCAGTTATATTCTCGGCGCACTAATGCGCCACTCTCATAATTACACCCCTTATCTTTCTCTCTCTCTCACTCTTGCGCCTTGCAATCATCATTCTCAATCTCTCGCGTCTTTGCACATAGAGTCGACCGACTCTCGTCGTATATCGCGTTTGCAGATCGGTATGTATGTGTACATAAGCTCCCACGCGCCGCTCTCGTATAAGCCAAAGCAATAATCACGAAGCGTCGTTATAACCAGATGCCAATTTTCGTGAACCCGAGTTTATGTGGTCGCGCGCACCATCGTCTATATGCGCGTTAATTATCGGTATATATACATATATGGTCACGTGAAGATGACGAGACGCTCGTTATTTTTCAATTATCCCGTTTATAGTTTTCGGCTGTAATACGCGCGCGACAAAGGGGTAAGAGTGCGCGGTATCGGATTTGCCAGTTTGGGTTAATTTATTCATTGATGATGATGCGCCAACCTCGGCTCTCAACGGTTTATAGCGCGGCGTAGCGTTGATTATCGAACTAGATATGGAAATTGCTTCGATAATGTAGTTATAGTTTTCGATATTGTCATTCAATTCTCGTGTTTTTGCTGTTCGATAAATAACAACGGACTAATGTAGATTGAAAAATTTAATTTCAATTTCGCGGAAAATAATTTATAGAATAGAAACGAATTTTCGACAACTAGCCGCGAGGAAAAATTGAAAGAACACGATTGCTTTAAAAATTCAATACTTCGTCGTGACGAGAGATTTTGGAGATAAAAATCTGTGGGTAAAAGAAAAGAGGAGCGTACGAGAGACGCTGTACGAGCGTTCGATATCGTTAAGGCGAGCGGCATACAGTCCACTTTTCTTCCGTTAAGCAGCCATTAAAGCTCATTTCCACTTTATACTAGCTATACTCCGCGCTACTTTTGGCAATTGATATCTAAGAGGCGATTTGGCTGTGTTTCAGAAACTTTTCCTCCCTTTATCTTTTGCATGAAATTTTGCGCAAAAACACTCGGTAAATCAAAACGAATGATGCTTATCTTCTTTTGGCGCTTGCCAACGCAGTGTGAAACAAGAGGAGTTGTTGTGTTTTATTTTTTTTATTTTCTCGGTAAGAACAGCGGCTTACATCGATATTCAAGGGCATAAATCTCGAATGCTACTTATTCTCGCTGATATACGCTTGTGAATATGTTGTTGAAATCTTTCAAAATTTATGAATGTGTTTTCGCTTTCGGGTGATAAATTTTATTATTCTATCGTTACAATATTACGAATACGAACTTACAGTGAATTTGTAGTTGGAGTTTTCGATCGATCAATTGACCCACTTAATAAAGATATTCGAGTGTAGTTTAATCTTCTTAGACTATATAAACAAAGTAATGAATAGCTTATTTACTTCGAAAAATGATTTACGAGGATTATCGGCTTAACTCGATTTGAGTGCGTTAGACACAATTTTCTTTCTGCATGTTCAAATCCTTAATCCTCTACCACCCTAACGCCTCTAATGAGATTTAGTGAGTAGAGGATTAGATATACCACAATAACGTTGAATATATAAGGCGACTTTACTGCAGTAGCTATCATCAGTCGGAGCAGGCTATTGCAACGGAAAGGTGCACTTAAATTTTACTCAAAGTAGACTCTATTCTCCGCAGTGTTCAGCAATTTCTATCTCGTCGAGGATTATACTGCGAAAGTTTTTGCCAAGATGAGTTCCAGACAATTGGTAAGCGAGCCTTCGCTTAACGACGAGATCATTGCGAAACGTTTATTCGAGGCCAAGATTCCATTGCTTATGGTTGTAACCATGAAAAACTCCGAAGTTACTAGACTCATGATAGAATATGGTAGTGAAGTGAACCAGATTTACTTTCCTACTGGGTTCACTCCGCTGCACGTGGCTGTCCAGCAATCATCGTTGGATAACGTCAAAGTTCTGATTGAACACGGCGCCGATGTCAATAACAGAGGTCAGTGCGGCTATACACCCATATGTGGTTATGATTATGCAGAATATCATCCCGACAATTTTGAAATTATGAAGTTATTGTTGGATTCGGGAGCTTCAGTTACCATACGTGACTTTCACGGGTTCATGCCCTTAGAATATATACTTGACGAGTACACTGGTTTCAAAGTTTTGGATATATTGCTTAAATACGATATCAATTTCAATGCCCAAGACTGCCGAGGCTGGACGCCACTTCACCAGATTTTGAGCAAAGATGTTCGAATTTTCAAATACCAACTGAAAGACCGAGAAATTAATCCACATTTAAAAGATAATCTTGGACAGACTGCTTTGGTTTTCGCTGTCCAATACGAAAGATTAAATATCGTGGAATTGTTACTTGAGCGCGGAGCGAACGTCAATTCTAAATGCAACGATGGGATTACACCGTTGTTCCATGCGTTCCGAAAGAAAGTTCCCAAGTATCTGCGTGAAGAAATTTCAGAAATTGTTGACACTTTATTGGAGAATGGTGCTGATGTTCAGGTCGTTTCTTTGGATGGTGAAACGGTTATCGATTATGCTGTGAAAACCAAAAACTACGCCTTGTTGAAACCAATTATTGGACATTTAGTGTTGCAGAAGTTTTTGGGAACACCGATTAAAGAAATTATACAGACCAAGATAGATCGTAATCCTAAGATCAGTCAGGTATTTGCCAAGTACAATAGATTAATGGAGATTATGGTTAAAGGTCATATTTATGGATCAGTGACGCCGTTCAAATTATTGACTGCAAGCCATGATAAACTCACAAAATATCTTCGTAATCAAACATTAGTTGAGCGAATTTACAAGTTGGATGATGAAACTCGATACGACACTTATTATTTCAGAGTGTTGAGAGAGAAAGTTTTCAAGGCTCACGAACGGGCAGAATTTCAAGAGAAAGCGGCTGTTGTCATTTCCCACATTGCGAGTATGCCCGATCTTGTTATTGACAAGATTATTGACTATTTGGATGAAGACTCATTAGAGCAAATGTGTAAAGTATATGATGATTAATTAAAGTAATTCAATAAAAAAATTAATGTATACCTAGAATGTCTTGAATTTATTTTATCCTGTGTATATGATTGAATCATAAAATAAAAGTTTAGAACATTTAATTATCTTAAATTCCAAGCCTTTATCCCATTAATAACAATCGAAGAAACGTCCCAAATAATTATGTTGCCAATACTATTAAAAGAACATTTCCTGCTATCGAATAAGGAAAAGATTTGATTCCGAGCCAGCGGTTGGACATTTTTATTGATGACCACCCACTTACTCAACGTTTGTTCCCTTCTCGTTCAACTATTTGACGATCAAGGTAATTATTGATTACCTCAATTTCACCCGACTTCATGAAAAAAAGAAGAAAAAAACCTTTTTCCTTGGAATCAAGGGCTAAAATTAATGGTCGTTCTATCTCATCCTTCTCTCGCAGGCTAACGCAAAGTCCAGTCGGACAGAGCACTCGACCAAAAACCAATCCTCGCTCGCGGGCAAATCAGCGCCCAAAGCACCTTAACTCGACCGCAATCCCTCCCCCCTTTTCCCTGAATCCAACTCCGTCGCATCATCCATCGCATCAATCACCTCGTTTTCCTTAACGAGGATAAACGAAAAAAAAAACGATGTGTGTGTGTCTATATAGCTATAGACTCGAGATGCCAATTGGCAATGAGCCAACATACGAAAAAAAAGAAAACATACGTACGCGCGTATGTGTGTGTGTATGTAGACGACGCAACAGATATGCCACTTGTTACAAAGCGAAAGCGAGAGAGAGAGAGAGAGAGACATTATATTATAGCGACACTCGTCTCTTCCGCGTAATTTGGCAGGGCGTGCGCATGAAAGATCGATAAGCTGTAAATCTCGGCGCACGGCGTTTGGACAATGGAGGCGCTCGACTGTGATAGGTATTTGCAGCGCGCAACGCGAGCAACGTGAGATCTACGAGAGATGAGAAAGCGCTCGCTGGATTAACCCTGTTAACAGCTGCGAGATGCTAATTGATGGCCCAAGCTCGTTATCTTGTCGAGCTTCTATTGACACTTTGCGTGCAACAATGTTTGCGACAATGTTATACTAGGGTTTCTGTTGGGATTTGTGATTTTGATGATTGTGTGGAAAATTTCGTGAAATATCAAAAGATAATAATAATAATAATATTAAATGGAAGGATCCATCGAATGAAGAATTTCCACGAAGGTGTTTCCTCGAGATAAGAAAATTCAGCGACCGCATCGAAAAGCTCAAACAAGTTTGCATCGCATTATAGTTAAAGTCTTAACGATCGCGAAGGCAAGTCTCGCGAAAAATATTATAGTTATGAAATTAAACGCTTGCCCTCGCGCTCATAGTGTTTCGAGTTACGCGCGGACGACGCCTTGGCAAACATTTAACTTTCCCGTAAACTTGAGACGCGCAACTTGCTAATTCAAATTTAGCATCACTTTGCACTCTCGTGCCCGTGCGCGAAACTGCCTCAAAGAGGTAGCAACGCTTTTCAATTTTTTTCTTTAACAAAGCTAGTTAACCGCCGTAAGTTGGGTTATGAAAAGTGTTTCGATCGATATATCGTTTTCCACGATGAGACGCTTTTTTTTTCTCTCTCTCTCTTGCTCATCTATCTTCATAAAGTATGCGAGAGATGTGCTTTCAACGTGGAAAAAATAAAAGAAAAAAACATCTCTTCAGGGGGGTATTAATATCGTTTTGTGTATTTTACGAGATCGTTTTTCTGTATGCGAATGAGAAATATTGACTTGTTTTCCTCGTTTTAGCTGGAAGATTTAGAAATGAATATGCTGCGATTGCACTATCAAAGAAATATGTTTTCGGACACAAAAGAAAAAATCTATTCAACAGCTTCCTTTTGCATTTTTTTTTGTCGAGCTTATCAGAAAAGGAAAAAGGTGCATATAACCGTTAGAAAACGCGACAAGATCAATGACAAATTTCTTCCAGACACTAAACTTTATAGCGCGCGCAGTAATGTCCATAAAGTGAGAGCGAGTATTACGCCTTCTACCAGTAATACATACAGAGCAAACAATCGAAGTGAGCAACAAGCTAGTAGTACTAGCCCCCCTACGGGGTTTCTCAGCTGCTCTTATCAATGCAAATGGCAAGCCGCAAGCTTGCAGTCTCATTATCTTTATCGTCCGTCTCTCTTTACTACTATATATATACATGTATATGTACACGACACAAAAGCCAACACTCAAGGTCTCGATATACCCTCCCCCCTCCCATTCCCAAAACTGTATAATGCTTCCCTTTTCAAGGCCCTCGAGGCTGTGAAAAAAAAAGAAACGACGACGACGACAAAACGGATGCGCCTGCGGCAAACGTACGCGTCGTCGTCGTCGCGCTCGACGCTCGTTACTTTTCATACGAACGAATGGAGGTCGAGGGGGTGGTTGTCGTCGTGTGTTTTGTTCGCTGGATTTTTCTTTTCTTCTTCGTCGTGATGTGATGGCATGGCTGCGTGACGATATTGTTGAGGAGTAGATTGATGTGACTTTTTTTTTCTTTCTGTTGGACTGGCAATTTTTGGAGGCATGAGCGCGTGGAGGAAGTCATTTTGGAATACTGATTTGCTCTTTTGTTGGATTTTTTAGATTGAGAGTTGAGGCGATTTGGAGAAACTTTTCAAAGTCGTTAGAATACAGAAGGATAATCATTTTTAGCAAACAAAAAGTGTGATGTAAAAATACAAAGTCAACATTTACACGACGTGCAATCTCTTTCCATAAATTTTTTTACAGGCGAATAGCTCGTATGATCCGAGTTCACTCTTTTGCTTGTTAATAATACCCGAGATACGAAAGGTACACGTGCAAGTTAATTAGCGAATCTGTAAATTAAAAGCTCTCGGATACATTTGAAAAAACCACACGTGTATTCGTATACCAAAGAGAAATAACGATGTACACGAAGAAGTAGGGCATATGCAAGCAACAAAACACAGAGTATTAACTTTTTTTACAAGGAATTGCAAAAGTCAGAGAAGATTAAAAATGTACAATAGGACATTTTAGCGTTATTTTAAATAAAACTTCAAAGCTGGAGCTGGAAAAATCGAAAGAAAGTCAGAAGAGTAAAAGTCTAAAAGAGAGGAAAGATTGAGAGCAAGATAAGAGAGAGAGGAAGGGAGAGGAGGGAATTGCACAAAGAACCGGAGGAAATATTTGACACGAGAGACAAGAAATTCCAAGACTAGAATCCTTTAGATATCCTCAAGACGATGACGATTGCATTGTCCGAAAGAAAGCCCAAAGCTCTTATCTCGTTACTTTTGACTATCAAACGTATCAATTCTCTTTTAATCTTGCGCGCTCTCCTCAACGACAAAAAAAGGGGAGTAAATATTGTTTCATCAAAGACATGATAGAGGCAAAAAAACGCGCAATAAACACGGTACGTCAGGCCAATAAAGCTTAACGATGGCCGTTAACCCACGCGACAATGCTGCTGCCAGAGCAGTCGAAATAATTCAACTCTCCATGAATGCAGATCCGCGTAACGCAATATCATTCGAAATTCATTAAGCGCGTCAGTTGTCCGCCACGTTAATCTCGCGAAATTACATTGAGCTCGTGTGCAGTGGTGCGTTTCAGTCTCACAAAAAAAATTTTTTTTTTTTTTGCTCGCTGTTCAACACGCGAAGCAGACAGTTCATTTTAGTCATGCGGCGGTGTGGCGGCGCGATCGATTTGTCATGCGCGCTGCTGACTCTCTTTGCACCCAGTTTTGCGCGATTGCGGCTAATTAGAAATGATTGAAGATGTTTTTACGACCTTCGTCTTTTTTTTCAATGTTGAATTTTAATCGCTGTGACTCGGTGATTTTTAGTTCAATGATTTTTCAATCTCTTCATTTGTCATTTTTCGAAGACAAGATGGAACAAAAATATGTAATCAGTGTAAAACTTTGGAATGCTCTACTTTTACCTTTGTTCTTTTCTTGCTACTGTCCATAGAAAGATTCATCGATTATTTGTAGAAAAGTTATAAAACACTTGGCAAAATTATTTTCCATGTAACTACAACAGCCACTTTCTACGATCGAATAAAAAACCATAATCTTCAAAACTCGAGCCCCTTACACAGCGTGGCAGTCTCATAAATTTCACGGTATAAATAAGTCTAATGCATTTGCGCCAGTAAATCACTTGGGTTTGTACAAGTTTTCTCTCGCGGAGCACACACAGTCGCGAGATAGAGAGAGAGAAAGACAGAGAACGTATAAATTCAAGCGAAAGAAGACACCATTATCACCGCACAACTCGAAGAAAACGTCAAGCGCATTATTTCCAATGAAACGCTCATGCATACAAAAGCAAAAGTACACTCGTGTATAGTCTTGTACGAGCGCGCGTGTGAAATTCGCGTATATATCCTGTCTCGTCCCTCCCAAGCAGCTGAATTTTAATTGCCCGAGACATGCAGCTTTTTCCCTCCCGAAAAAGAAAAAGATTTATTATATCCTCGCGCGTATGGTTTCAAAGAAGCTACACTCTCGAGCCGATCGATTTCTTTTTTTATCTCTATCTACTCCCGAAGTTTTACGACTGACGGAGACTATCAAACTTTGCTGTGTACCCTTTGAGAAAAGTACTACAAGTCAAACTCGATTTGAGCTAATCAAAAAAAAAAAAGAAAAGTAGTGATATAAAGTGTGTCAAGCTCGCGTATGTGTCTCGTAAAAAACTGCGAGACACACATACATACAACGCAGTAGTGCATATTCGCCGGGGTGATAAAACATTCGCTGCGCGTCAAAAGCGTTAGCACTCTGGCAGGTCACATGCTACTGTATTCTTTTCTTTTCTCTCGTTTACCATGTGTGCGTTTGTTGTTCGTGTATTTCCGTTTTTTTTCTCGTATGCATTGCACGAAAGATATTATTTTTGCCTTAACGCGTGCCACAGCAACACAACCGAATAGTCGACTACTATATAAGCTATGTGGCTAGTATTTACGTGGAATACCTATGTTTGGTATTTTAATTAAAGTGGAAAACATATGCGCGGTTAATTCGGCTTTATAATATTGTCGAGAGGAAATACTTTGCGCGTGTAGTGTGTATGCTTTGTTACTTTCCACGGAAATATGCGTGACGCGTTATTCCGCGAAATACGTACGCGCAGGAATCCGATTAAAATTTGTTCAGGTGAAAGTTTATCGTGGCTATAATACGCTCCCGACGTAGCGTTTGTAATCCGATTTAATGCGAAATCGCTTGTTACGCCCACTCGCGAAGATCGATAATGCAGGTAAAGAAGTCAAAACGTGACTTAATCGCCAATCTCGTTGGGGAAATATCTGTGAACGTCGGTGCAGATCCAATTATGTAGCCGAGCGCCGTCGACCACAATCGGCCAATAAAAATTCTATCAAACGAGGCGTGCGAAAAGCGAAAGGTATAATAAATCAGACAGACCGCGAAAAACACGGCCATTAAAAGCCCATTAGCATGTCCGTCGGATGGCGTGGCTTTTCGGTCTGGAAAATTAAGCGAAGACGAATAAGAAAGTTGTCAGCAAGTCTTTGGAAACGAACTGCGGCGGTGGTACTCGAGGGTTGAAGTTCGCTTCCAGCACCTGAAGTACCTACACGATGAAGAGACTTTTGCCTCTCTCTCTCTCTCTCTCTCTCTCTCTCTCTCTCTCTCTCTCTCTCTCTCTCTCTCGAGTGCACACCGGATCGATCAATTGACTGGTTAAAGTCTTTTGTTAGAGGAGCTCTATATGTATGTATGTGTGAGATGCAGGAGTACGGACGGCAAAAGTCAAGTGGTATTTTCGGGTGAAGACGCGTTAAATATTTAGATCCCAACGGGCTTTTAGCAGATTTTCTTTGCCAGATGACTTTGTACGTTTTATTGTTTTAGTTGGAATTTTCTTTTATTTATGTGTATCTGTTGGATGGTGAAAAGGACTATTTTCTGAGATGTATAAAAATCCAGTGCAATAGAATTTCAAGGAGAAAATGATGCTTTTGAATAATGCAACTCCTTCAGAGGTACATGTACGTTTATGGAATACATTCGCTTTGTTGAAGATTCTTACACATCACCCTTCAATATCGTGAAAATCGGATTTATTCCGTATATATATTTTTCTTTAGAATTCTAATAATTTTCATAGCTTAAAAAATTTGTATAATCAGTCAACCAAGAAAAAAAAAGCCTTCGAAAAGATATTCAAATCTCATTGAAATCAGCATGACCTTTCGTCTAAAAGATCGGAATTACAGCTTTGCGCGCGTCTCGTTACCATAGGAATCCCATCAAATTATCGCAAACAAGCGCACGTGGAAGCAATGTCGTAGTCGTAGTCGACGTCGTTGTCGTAATCAGGCCTGCAGGAAATTCGGCAAAATCGCTTTCGGTCGTTTCGGGGGAGCTCTCATTGTAAACACCACGCTGCTCGCGTGGACAAGCTACCACAAAGGGACGCCAGACTCCCCGCCGCTATACCAAATTGACTTGGCGCCGTTGGCCACGCGCGCGATTCTCACTAACTGGTCGAGCGTGAATTAACGCGCTTCGATGATTTACCGACCGAATTTTCTTGTTAAGTCCGCTCCGGGTGGATATGTACTCGCCGAACTGTGGCAGAGTTTCACGACGACGACGACGACGACGACGACGACGACCAACTGACGATTAAACGCTGCGGGGCTTTGTGTTATCTTTTGATATTGCGGGATTTGATTCATGCTTTCATTGAGGGTGAGCGAGAGGTTCGCTTAATGAATTTCGTCGGTTTAATTAAGCTCTTTTTAATTACTCGTAGTCCTGATTGAAGAATGATGAAGAGTTCATTTCATGGATCGGTTTCTTCTTATTGAAATATCTGGCGAATATCTCTACAATATTACACATCAAAAATAATAATCAACGGAATAACGAAACATGATATCAAACATCGTACTATGTTGTCATTCGTTTAACGAAAGCTGTTATTCCATCAGATTGGCAGTACGAAATCTCGAAGTTTTGTCACTTAGAAATGGATATCGTATTTTTCGTCTCGTATATCGACTTAAAGTACGTCATGTTACGGTTGCAATTTTATTTACGTCGCATGCGGAACTCGCCAGATAATCTCATGACTCAGATTGTAACTTGATTCAAGCTGGGAAATCCGATAATCCAGAAGAGAGGAAAAAAAAGGAAAACAGGATGGCTAGAAAATGCACGGGATAAAACATGCGAAAACGATAATTTGATTTTCTCAACTTTTTTAACGAAGTTACACGTCGATATCTAGAATTTTTTTTTCCACGAAGCTGTGGTAATTAAAGGAAAAATATTTCTCTTTTACCGTTGCATTCCAGATCTACGCAATATTGGATTCTATTCATAGCGAATAAAAGGAGACAAAGAGAAAAATATAAAAAATTCAATGACGCACTCGGACACAAAGGCAAACGATGCCACATTCATTCGATCCATCCTCATTTACTCGCAGCCGCTAAAAACTTCGTCTCGATAATGTCGGAAACGAGACAAAGCCGAGGCTGAAAAATCGACGGACTCATTATTTACCTCGACGGTAACAATGATTTTCCGAAGAAAAAAAGAAGGTCAAGCGAGGAAATAATCGGAACCAATTCGATTACACAGCTAACTTTTTTCACCAGTAGTTATTGGATTCTTTCTATCCTTTTGACAGCCCCACGTGTTTTTCAACGTGAATGCACTCTCGGATTAATCAGTCTGGCTACAACCTCGCTTCCTCCTTTTTTCCTCTCTCTCTCTCTCTCTCTCTCTCTCTCTCTCTCTCTCTCTCTCTCTCTCTCTCTCTTCAACAAAGGATACATTTTAATTAAAAATTCTTTTCGCGAAAAAAAGAAGCCAACGGAAAATTTTGCTCCTCCTATTTCGATCGAATAAATAATATTTTACGAGAATTTGATAGCTGCATTAAGTGTTCAGCGGCGGATTGCCAAGCGTAAATCAGCCGAGGTGCCAAGCACCAGACGTTTATTATCGGCTCAGTCGGTTAACGAGCTCGCTTTTCCTTCCACCCCACCTACACAGCCCCACAGCGCGACTCTTTACTCTCTCACCTTTTACTCTTGATTTCTCTTCCGTCCGCCACGAGTTGATGTTTATATTCCGTCTCGTTTCGTATATTTCCGCTGAGCGATAAAAGCATTCTCACGTCGAGAATGCAATGCCAAGAAAATTACGAAGTACATTTTTATTTCGAAACTTTCGTTACAGCCGAACATAAATGAAAGATCGTGGCGATATAACTTTTTGCAACGCGTGTCCGACCAAACTCGACTTGTTCTACTGAAAGTTCTTAATTTTTTTTTTTTTTTCTAAAGTATACGCAATCGCTCGTAAAAATACGAGGGAGAGAGAAAGAGATAAAGAAAAAAATCCATCGTAGAGGATAAAAAAACTCCCTCGACATTCAAAATGCACACACGTACGAGCATAAAAGCAGGTCAGAGAGAAAAAGATCGAACTGGGTGTGCTTTTATCTGGCGTGTCGCCTCGATTTTTCCCAGGCAACAACGAGGAAAAATGCAACGAAAGTTAGCTGCGGCGGCACGTGTAGGCGTCCAAACATTTCTCTTTGTTTCGCTGTACAGTTGTAGTAGTAGTAGTAGTAGTAGAAGAAGTAGAAGTGCACGGAGGGGTGAAAGTTTTGGGGCCAAACACTTCGACTGGACTGGGCGAGCAAGGACGACACTGTGATGAGGAAATATCGAACGCTTTAACCTCTCTCTCTCCTACTTTTTCTTCTTAACTTAGTTCGTGAATTAGCGGTTGAAAGCGCCTTACCCCCCACCTCTGCGCGTTATTTTCAACGTACCTTTAAGTGGGTAATTTATTGTACTTAACTGCCCCGAGAAAAGATTTTTACTTTTTCGTTCGTCGAGTTGTTAAGCTACCTGAAAATTGCTGTAAAATTTTCTTTCAGTGATAAACTGCTTTTCCGCGCGAATCTTTTTACTGAAATGATGGAATTATCGAAAGCTTTCAGTGGCTTCAATGTGATTCGATTTATAGCTTGATATTGAAAGGTTTTAATGCGCACATAAAGTTTCATCATAAAATTGCTTTGAAAAAATTGAGATTGCTGCCGTCTCGAGTAAACTGCTCACTTCATAGTTTTTTTTTCGAATTTTTAATGACTTTTAATACTTATATAAAGGGTGGACAAACCAAGTTTCGTTGGAATCTATATTTACGTTATGAAGTTATGAGTCGCTAATCGCAATTATCGACGATTAACGAACAACTCGAATACGATTGATTTCCTGCATGAATTAACATTTTTATAAAATACAAAATGAAACTTTATTTTCTAACTGACTTTTCTCAGAAATACACGCATTTCAAACATTTTATTGCCCCCGAATAGTACATTTAGAAACGATGTTTCAAACATTTTAACACTCAATCGCATCGGAAATAAACATCGCATCAGTTAGAAACACAAAAACAACCATTAAACATAATAATGACAATTCAATCCCTCGCATCAGTCAGACAAAAAAAAATTTATCTCCAACCGATTGAGCTCGAACAAACAAGAGAAACCTGCGAATCACTCTCTCGCGAAGAAAGAAAAAAAAATAGCCCCTTACTCGTGTGCGACGTAGATAGACTTCAAGGAAAATCCCCGTCTCATCAAACACGAACCGATAACAGATCGATGACTGTCGAGCAAGAGGAAAAAAAAGGAAGAAAATAGAGAGAACGAGTGAAAGAAAACAAGGACAACATAGCAGGTGGCTAATTAGCTGCCCGTCAAATTGCATGCGTTTAGCTATGTATAGTGATTGATTAAGTTATAATGAATTTTCGTGCCAGCCCGACAACGATTTGTTTTGATTAGCATCGTCGAAGGCCATTCATTATCGTACAAATGACTTTTGACACTCTTTTCTCTCTGTTTTTTTTTTCATCACGCTTCATTGACTCTAATTGTGCAATAAACGTTGAACGTAATGTCTCTTGGCAGGGAACAAATGTTCCATTGCCAGCAAGCCAAGTTTATCGATCAACTCGTCTTCATTCTCGCTCTCTCAATTAATCGGCTTTTGATTTTCAGATTACTTTTGCAAATTTTCATTTTTAATTTTCACACGAGAGAGAGAGAGAGAGAGAGGGAGTCCCGGTTGAATATCTGCACTCCAAGGAACTTCTCCCTTGCATGTAAATTCCAGTGTAAACTGCACTTACCGATGCAAATAATAGTTTAAATATGTATGGCTTCTGCTGCTGCTATACGGATATTTAAATGTGATATTTACATTTCGTCGTCGTCGACGTCGTGTCGCTTTAATACTGTCATCCAAATTACGATACATATGTCTCGGCCAGAGACTTTTTAATTAACATACAGCTTGACTAATTTACCGTAGAAAAAAGAGAAAGAATTTTCTTTCTGTACGCCGATAAAACACTCAAACACACAGGCGGGATAGAACTCGTTCGCTTGGAAAAATATAGAATCACGCTGAGAGGAAAAATAAAAAAGAAACTTCAACGCCAAACAATTCAATTACTCAAGCTATCGATTTTTCACCGTCCAATTTTCTTATAGCTGCCTGCCAAAATAAAAAAGAATAAATAAAAGAAGAAAGAAAACTCGTCGAGTGCAGAGGTAAATACCTACGCTTCTAACGCCATTTTTCAGGAAGGATTAGAAAATGGCCCGGAGTTGCATTAGCGAAGTTTTTTGTCGAGAGCGCGAGACGGGCATTCATCATTCCCAGCGATTTCCACGAGTAACGAGATTGTTAAGCCGCAGTTGAAATGTTTATTTTTCTGCCAAAGTAAGCTCGAGACACATAAATTTTCCTATTTTGATTGATCAAAGCTCGCTCGTATAAAAAGATTTTGGCTAGGAGGAAAGCCAAATCGAATGGATTTTTCGGTCGTCTGATGTTGACGCGCGCAGATTTTGCCATTGGGTGAAAGTTGTGCGAGCGAGCTTCTTGTAGCTCGCGAGCGAGATTCGATTTGCCGCTGAATAGTTTACCGAATATTTCTTGCCCCTGACGAAACTGGAAAAAGCTATTTGTAAGGAGGCTGATGATCTAGAAACTTTGGGCGAAAACCAATCTATCTTTTTGAACTTTATAAATTGCGATTGAGTGTGTGTGTGTATAGGATATCGAACAGTCGTATGATTATCAAAAACTTCTTTCTCGCGCGATGACAAATGCAGCTGTGTGACGCGATACTAATTTATCAAAAGGAAGAAAACATTTTCCGTGGAAATGAATTTTTTTTCCCTCTCAAAGTACGCGGCCGTGCAGTAATCTCGTTTGTTTGAATATCGCATATTTCATGCAAGCTGTGCGAGAGGACATAGCAAACGAGAAAAAAATTTCTCCAGACGTGAAGATTCATCTCGCGCTTGAATTATCAACAAAAGTTTCGCGAATTTTTCTCGTGTAGAACGTGTGAATTAAGACGCAGAAAAAAAGTACATTACCGGGAGAGAATTGTCTTGAAATAGTGAGAAAGTTCGTAGTAAGGGCCGTGGAATCGTCAGCATATTTCGTTACGACAATGAAAATCCAGGGGAAAAAAATTTTTTTTTTTTTCGCACGCGACTTCTCGCAAAGTATGGTAATGTACCGTAACACTTTCTATTCGCAGTAGAAGGCTGACAGTAGCAAGACTTTTTCTACTTATACGGCCCATTGAAACTTTACAAAGCAGGCCGTTTCGTATAATTTTAGAGTCGTTGCAAATCTATTTCCCTGCGCAGCTGTCTTGAATTTCAAAAAGTGGTAAGAACCAGTTACTCCGATATCTCTTCCTCCAAAAAAAAAACTTTTTTTACGAGTCTTTTATCCTAAGCACGGGATGTGCAAGTGCAGTAATTAACAAAGCAAGGATCTAAAAAAAAAAAGAAAACGTAGAGAGGGAAGCTCCCGAGTGCTTAATTGAAAAAAGTAGTCGTAACAATGAAGCCAAGTGCTTTCGCGTCGAAGCTCGTACGCAAATTAAGCTTCATTACCAAAGTTAGCCTCGGAAAGAAAAAAAAATTTTGTTTCCCCTCTCCGTATCCTCGAGCATAATGTAGTGCGCGAAGCTATTAACCTTTCACGCATAAATAAACGTTTCCCGACGGCCAATTTTCACAACCCTCCTTTCTCCCTCTCGCGCATGCGGCATCGCCGAGGGAAATGGCTGAAGCGTAAATCATGCGAACGATAGACAGACTCGATGAGTTGATGCGACGACGACGACGCCTTTTTTTTCCTCTCTTAGACGAGGCATTTTTCTTCGGCGCGGGAAGCTACTCTCTGGCTGTGTGTGTGTGTGTGTGTGTGTGCTCGAAAGATCGATGCGATGCGAGACTTCGATTGGGCTTGAATAAAAAATTGAGGAAGGTTTTTTCTTGTTTTATTTATTAAATTTACGGATAAAAATTGCTATGAAATTGTGATTTATGACCTTTCATCGCTTCTAAATATGATCATAAGTTATGTTTTCTTTCGATCGAAAACATCGCAAATATTTAAAATTATAGTGTATCATAGCTTTGAGATGAATCTGAATAATGCATTTCTGAAATATACAAAACATGTATAATTATGTAGAAGTATTCCGTAGATAAAATACCAAAATTCGTTTATTCAAGATGTCTCATACAAATTTTGACATAATCCTTTCCGTTTTTCTTCACAATTGCTACCGATAGATGGATGTCTATCGTAGAATTAAAATTTCTTATTACGGAAATATTATAAGCTATAATGTGATTTTGTTTTGTTGACTGATAAATCAATGTAAGTAGTTAAAACCATTAATGATAAATTCGTGACTTCGAACTTGATAACGCTAATTTTTCTAATTGATTGCCCTATACCGTATTCCTCAATTCAAAATTAAACAAATAGTATAGTAATTATTTATCAAATATTATGAAATCACAATACTGTATTCATCTATTAAAATGTAAAAATTGTTAATCACTATTTTCAAAAAATAATCCAACCAAAAATATCCAAAGATCATCGCAACAAAAAACAACATCAACTGAAGCTAACCAAATCTCATCGACCAAACCGATCAAACCATTATTTCACCCTCGTAAACCAGGGCGCGAAGATTTAATATAATCCGCATCCGGCGACAAGGAAAGAGAAAAAGAGAGAGAGAAAGAAAAATATATAAAAGCGCGGCAAAAAAAAAGCCTCGCTTGATCTATCGTTACGGCGACTGGCATATTTATGTCTCCGGGTGTAATGCCAGTAGTAACGCGGCTGCCGACACGACTGACAGCGAGACGTTTTACCGCTGATGAAGGTCTATCGGGCCTCGGGAGAAAGTTGATCTTCCAGGGTATTTTATGGGACGAGCGATGTCTATACAGCAGCGACATATTTCGGTGGGAGGAGGATATGTATAGCGAGTTATTCGCCGGATGAGGCTTGTTTTGCCAAGTTTCTCGATAGGAAGTGCGGCTGGTTTTCCTTATTCTTCCGGGGGCTGTATGGATTTGGAGCTGTCGATACGTTTTTAAATGAGGTCTGCACAAATGATTTCACGTAGATGAAAACCTATTTTATTGAAGTATAGATTCTTTTTCAACGTACGAATATTATTATCGAGTTCCAGATATTACAGAAATAACGGCTTTCACTCCAGTTAATCCTTCTACGGATTTTAATTGAATAAAAAATTTTTATATATAATTCTTGACTTGTAAATTAATTTTTTTATCGTAAAAAACTTCATATTCGTATTCATACAAATTCATACTTTCACTGAAGATCGATTTCATCCACCTCCACATCTGCCGCTTTTTTTTTTCGAAAAAAAAATAGAAGAATAAAAGCATAGTCGATTCAAATCGCAGCACCGGAAAACAAATCCTCGACTCTGCACGTTCGTTGTACTCTATCCGAACGCACTCACCGGGAAAAAGCTCGCGTGCATTTGTGTGCAGCAACTCTCTACTGGGCAAAAACTCGCTCGCGGCGGTATGCGTATGTCGCTGTATGTATGTGTGGGTGGGTGACTCTCGACGTCGACGTCTCAACGTAAATAATGCAACGACGCTCTACGCGTATACGCTCGAATATACATATAGATACATATATACATCCGCGCACTGTTTTTATTTGAGACAGAGAGAGAGAGAGAGAGAGAGAGAGAGAGAGAGAGAGAGAGAGAGAGAGACAGAGAGAGAGAGAGAGAGAGAGAGAGAGAGAGAGAGAAAAGAAAGATAGAAAAAGAGATAGTGAAGCTACTGATCGAGAATTCTAAAGGAAGAACGACCTCGCACTAAAAATCTAAGAGTCCTTCGACGTTTATACGTATACATAGACTCCGAAAAAACTTTGCGGGGAAGAAGCTGGCGCATTAAATTATCACCGCAGGACAGGTCGCACGATTAATCGGAATATATTCGAGATGGAAACTTCTATCTCTCTCTCACTCTCTCGATGGCCTGCTTTTTCGCACCCGCGAATTGATACTGTTCGAGCGAAGAGAATTGCATATCGGTTATTTTTTTGCGGTTGCAATTTTTTTTTTATGATTTCGAGGTCATAAATACAGAATTTTTTTTAAAAAGAAATGCATATATATATTTTTTGAAATTGGGGTAATATTGGAAAAAGATTTTTTTTCCCCACGTAACGATGTTGACTTTTATTTGAAAAATACTGTGATGGAATTTGTGCTGTCAATATTTATTAAATTTGAATGCTGTTAACGATGTAAATTGCTTTATAGAATATACATAAATTCTGGAGGGTATATCTTTCAAAAATTTGACAACTACACGACATCATCATAAACTTCCAATAAACTTGAAAAATAATTTTTTTATTTTCAAATCTAATCAAACTAAACAATCTTAAAAAAATAAATCATCAACCATCGTATATCAACACATTACACTTCAACAACAATGCTTCTGCCTATCTCCTTCACCCCCGCGAAGAGAATCCGAAATTCGTATCAGAGCCGATGATACATAGTGTCTTACAGCGCGAGGGTGCATCGTATTATCAGACGAGAAAAGTCCTAGCCATTAATCACAAATGGCCATGCGCAGTGTGGCGTTGAAAAAAAAAAGAAAAGAAAAAAATGAGGTCAAGTACAGAAAAGAGAGAGTGAGAGAGTACGAGGCGCGAGGCAGTAAACAGAATTTCTCCTCGGACGCGACGCGCGCGCACGAGAAGATATTAAAGAGGAGGCTTAATCAAGCGCGTGGTGCTGCTGCTACCGTCGCACGATATTATCTCCGTGCAACGCGCAAATGGCTGCCGCATTCTCGACGGATTCCAACGACGCTGAGATTCCATTGCATGTATATAGGCATCGCGCGACGCCCAACTTGTTCTCTCTCTCCCAACGTGCTCGCTCGCGCGAGCCATTCTAATTGCGCATTTTTTTTCGAGAATTGTATTGTTGTCGCATTCGCGCGTGCGAGTGTTTCATATAGCGATGATGCTTTATTGAATTTTCAAGGTTTTTCATTATTGTTGTTTGTATGACGAAATCCTTCAAAAAAACACACTTTTCTGGGGTCTAGAATGGCAAAAATTTTTTTTCTACTTGATTTATCAGTTCTGTAGAACTTTTTCCTCTTCTCTTTGAAGGTATATAGTGTCGGAAAATGCTCGTGAACATTGGAAAAGTCTTCGGGAACTATAATTTTTCAGCATTTGCCCGATATTAATAACAAACTAAAAATGTAATTATTTTGCAATTTTTTTGATAACTTGTCACCGGATAATTATTTTTG
>JAWWMK010051097.1:0-46710 GCA_035047105.1 Galeopsomyia nigrocyanea | reverse complement strand
ATATAGTCAGTATGACACCGCGGCATCATAACTCGGCGCTCCGAAGGCTGAAAATTTTTGCGTGCTCCTCACAAAAGATCATTAACTTAGAGCCGAGAGAGAGAGAGAGAGAGAGAGAGTGGAAAGCACAGTTATGCCTTCCCACCCACACCGCGCAATAACTCGTCGAACTGCACTCTACAGCAAGGGAGAGAGAGAGAGAGAGAGAGAGAGAGAGAGAGAGAGAGAGAGAGAGAGAGAGAGAGAGAGAGAGAGATCAGATAGGCTGGAAAAAGCGAGAGAATGAGATACACACAAAAGCGAGAGCAGCGGAGAAAGAGAGGAGAGTATAAGTATCGAGGAATAAAAGAACAAGAAAAATGCACAATGGATGGGAAGAGTGTCCTCCTCCTCCTTCTCCTCCACCTTCACCTCCACCTCTCTGCAATATTATATTGCGCGAAAGCGCACTCGGGTAGGTATAGGGCGTACACCCACCCACCCACACACACATACACATCCATGTGGGATACATCCTATAACACATGCCTCTACTGCTAACTCCCAGATGACCCTATTAATGTATACATATATATATGTAATGCCTTCGCCGCAAGGGCTGCCGAGTTATGGCCACTTCGGATTGCGCGGATTCTTTTTCTTTCATTTTTCATAGGTGAAAAATAACATCAGTTTATTTTTAGAGGGACTCTAATATTGAGTAATAAGTTATAGAAAATATAAACGCTAGTTTTTAATAGCCGACGATATGCGTTTAATTCGGAAATTACTTTTGATTGACTTGAAGATATGCATATACTGTACATACTTGTTTATTTACATTCTCAGTAATTGAGGTGACTTTTAAATGAATCTTTAACAAGTTTAATTATTCATTGTGTACTAACAATAACAGTATATATTGACGAGCTGATGAATGAATAAACAAACATTTAACTCACAATGTTTCAACAACATTTAACCATTTTTAAAAAAGACGGTACAATATTTATTTACAATAGTAAAAAATACAGAATATTGATACCGGTGGCGACATCTCTTGGTCAAAGCTAAAGTTTCGAAAGGTGAGTTGCGTCGATAAGGTAGAACTTGAGCTTTCTCATTAAAGGTTCTAATGAATCAATAATAAAAATTCAATTATGATGGGGGATAATTGGAAATATAGCTCTGGAATACTCTGAAATAACCCTGAATACTGTTAATTTATAGGTATATATATAAAAATAATGAGATATACTAAGTATCAGTGGTGTAACAACAGCCTGTTGCTAGCAGTGAAAACAGAGTTGGATTATGATTGGAAAGACGAATGCAAACAATAGTAAAATTATAAAAGAAATAATTTCGTTGGAGTTATAAAGAATAGAAAGTTATTGAGAATAATATACAAAGCTATTTAAAACACAAATTTGATATATCTGTCAAAGGTACAGTATGGCTTTATAGCAAAAAAAAACTTTTAAAAAACAAACAAAGCACAATCCTACCTTGTAAGTTGTCCAGCATAAATGTAAGCAGCTTGTTGATCCCCGATGGTTCGCCATAGAGTGCCATAATCTCCTTGCTGAGTGGATTCCCGTGAAGTCCAAGCACTTGTAACTGGAATAACTTTCCCAATTCATACGGTAACACACGAAGGAAATTTTGGTTCAATGACAGCTCCCTAAAAATTAGATAAAGAAATGAGCATCATATATTTGTATTTTTTCATATTAAATGCCAAAAATAATTATTAATTTGAGAGTAACAATGCAGTACAGTGACTATTGAAATATCTTGAGGAATCAATGAGATTTCCAATAATAGTTATAAATATCATTATGTTCTCCACATACAATCATAGTAAGACTTTGTAAAACATTTTGGTAAACACCAAAAACTTGACAAACATTGATTCCTCAATCTCATGCACATAAACTTTTTAGTACAAAAACACTAGCATTTCAATAAAAACAAAAGAAGCAAGCTGACTAAAAATCTATTATTATTACCTGAGGTAGATGAGATCCCCCAGTTCAGCAGGTAAACTGCGCAGCTTATTGCAACTGAGATCAAGCACTCTCAAGTTGGCCAAATGGCCAATCTCTCCGGGTATCCTTTGCAAATTATTATCATTGAGATAGAGTGCAGTCAGATGGGTCAACTGCCATAGATTCGGGCTCAAATTCCTTATGCTGCCTGTTATCTCCAATTCCGGCCAATAAGATTTCTTCCCAGAGTTTGCATCCTCCGTAGACATAATAGTGTGTATGCGACACGGGTTGGCATTTTCATATTTATCCTTATGATTTCGGGACATCCTAAATCCTGAAATACATATAATTCATTGTGAAACAGTTGAAATAGTGAAGCAGAGAGCATATAGTTTTCAAGTTAAAATCATCTCAGAGCTAGTTAACGTGTTCATGAAAATTTGGCATTGAAAGTTCAACAATTTTGACGATACATGATTCGACGTGGCATTTCAATGTTAAATTTTCACTGAGACATTCACGAATAATTCTGCATTGAAAAATAATTGATGTTAAAAACTAACCTATGTTGGATGCGATGGAATGTTTAGGACAGGTAGTGGCAAGGACTTTATTGGCAAGATAGAGGATCATTGGCATGCACGCAGTGAGTAGTTGGTGAGCACAGGTTAAAAGGATCCACATCAGGATTGGAATGCAACAGATCCACATTTCAGTTGTAGGACAAGGTAACTGGATATCAATTGGGATAGCAACAAATTAATAACGCGTAGGATGCGAGGAAGGGTTGGAATTATCGTCAGAGAGTCAAATTTCAAGGGAAAAAAAACAAACAAATGTACCCCTCTTATTCAAGAGCTTGGGCTTTTCAGTTCAACGAACCTACCTCGCTGTTGTCAACAAAGCACACGCAGATAGCCAAGGTCAGCATTTAGCGCGACATCTAAACGTTTGGCTAATCAGTGCAATTATAATAAGCCATCGGCGCCAATTTCTTCGAGGCAACTCTGCGCTGCCCGTGCCCGATAGATTCGCGGCGAAGCTTCGCACCAAGTCCAGCGACGAAATCTCGTTCTCGAGAACCACCCACCACATCCGAAAATCCACGAAATCCTGCGATAATCGCGTATAACCTAAATCCACTGGCGCGAAAAAGCTGGCCCCGTCGCGCGAGAGAGAGACAGCGAGCGAGCGAGAACGTAATCAAAGCACAATATCGCGCGTCGAACTGGCGAATAAACCGCGAAGTTCGTTGACCGTGGTTAGTTGGAAGTCGGATTCTAGGAAGAGCCAGGTGAGTGAGCTGCAGCGGGGAGGCCGGTCGAGAAGTGAGAAAAGAAATCCGAGGGATAAAGGATGCACATCATATACGAACCTTCATCTACCTCTCGGCGATCACTGTGCGGAGACGAGCGACTCTGCCGCTGCGACCAGATATGCTGCTTGTTTCACCGGCACCTACCTGCCTCCTCGTCCTCAGGGAGCACTTTGCACACTCGACAAAAGTTTTATTCGCGCCGCGCACAATATATAAACAAATCACACACCGACGAGACAGACAGACGAGCCTCGAGAGCTATAAGGGCAGCTACTCCATTTATCGGGACAGCCAGCCAACAACTACTACACGCACACTACGTATTATGGCTCCGCTCTATTGGCTGCACACAACACAGCAGCCGACATTTGCTTCTCGCTGACTCTCGTACCCACTTCTGACCGTCATTCTGG
Organism: Galeopsomyia nigrocyanea; assembly: GCA_035047105.1. NCBI lineage: Eukaryota > Metazoa > Arthropoda > Insecta > Hymenoptera > Eulophidae > Galeopsomyia > Galeopsomyia nigrocyanea. Next base: position 43,006 of record JAWWMK010051097.1, on the reverse strand, counting down.
CGTGTTTTCACCGATTTCATACTACGCACAACGCGCACAAGCCTCCAAGCCATGCCTCCAAGCCTCCGACAGTGGATGATGATTGACGGGGCGAGACGGTTTTGTGACTGTCGTGACTTCTTATCGGTTGGCAATGTTGGCATTTGCCAATTCTATACGCGCGATCTTGGCTAATTTTCCTTTTGTTGTCAAGTCGGCTTTGCGCGCTCCTTACGAACATTGGACAAAATAAGTAAGCATTGTTGCATCTACGATGAAAAAAATCGAAATATTGCGCTTGCAAAACTTTGAATATATTTTTTGCGACGTATTTAATTATTTTAATTACATTTTTTTTTTAATTTGAATCACTTTCTCATTCACTGTCGCGTTCTACTGTGAATTTTTAAGATAAACACAAATCAAACAAAAGTTCATTTAAGTGAATCTGTTCTCTTATTCATTCGTGAATGAAAATATGTAGAACAATAAAATGTGTTTTTTTTTTGACGATCAATTATAAAATACCTATTAATCATTTTTGGAGTTGGCTAGCAAGTGTTACCAACCGTGTGTGACTATTTATTAGAGAAAAAAAATGGCAGCTTCGGGAGGTAAGTACTGCTGTTAATTTATGATCTATTCTCGTTTAAATAGCATTAAAAAATATAAATTTTGATTCGTAAATTATACTTGATAAATGTATCGCTTCACCGAGTAACGCCGGGATAGGACAAACACTTGCTGTTGAGTTAAACGTTCTGCACTGTGGACTAACCTCAAAATATGTTTTATTTAAAAGAAAGCTCTACTTAGTTTTCTCAATTGAAGTTTATTTAAAATTGTTACATTTTGATATCAGATATTTTAATAAAAATTTAGTTTTGTATTGTACGATAGATTGAGTTTGCTCATCTATTTCATGTGTCTATTATTTTTAGGAATCATTTTGAATAGTTTGAAAACTATTCATAGATTTGGTGCGTACACCGGAATATTTCCTGGAGCTCTATCACAAGTCAGGCATTATGCTGCAAGGAAGGGTACTCGAGAAAAGATGAAAAAGAAGAAAGTCAAAGTGGAAGTTAAGAAATTAACGTTAGCTGAAAAAATCAAACGCAATAAGAAAATGTAAGTTGTGTGCAGAATTTTCAAAATAGTGGTCTTCACGGTACTGTATCTCATTTTATGACAGCCTTGGTAACAATATTGATAAAAAATTTTTATTACAGAACTATAGTGAAGCCTGATGCGATTCTTTACAATTATGAGAATAAGCCTGAAGCCATAGATGATGTCTATTTCTTTAAGTATTTCAAATGGAAAACATATTCATTTACTGAGGTTATCCAGTGTCTTCGAGAACATTTTCATCCAACAATATTTAATATGCCAGATGCATTAGTTAGTATACTTGTAGAGCTAAATATGCAGGTCAATAGCTAGAATATGATTTTCAACAAGTTTTCCCTCTTGACTTGTTTATAATGTCTTTTATGTTTAAATGATTTGCAGGGTGTTAAGAAAACAAAACCAGTTGAGACTTTCCGTAACATTGTTCCTGTAAGACATGGTTTTGACCACGGTGAAGTCAGACAGATTTTGGTGTTCTGTAAGGGAGAGGAGCAAGTTAAAGAAGTTTTGGATAATGGTGCAGCACTTGCTGGTGGATCAGATGTTATAAAGTTGATAATGGTATGCAAGTTGTTATACTAGTATATGCTCATATTCACTTTAATATTTTCATGTTAATATTAAAGTTAATTATCATTACAAGAAATACTAGATTGATAATATTTTTAGAGTGGCGAAGTTTCTATAAGTAATTATGACACTGTCATTGCTCATCCTGCTATGATGCCAGAAGTCTTAACTATTCGTGGTTTGCTGAAAAAGAAACATCCAACAATTAAAAGCGGTAAATATTGACTATACCATCAATTTTTATTACATTTCTATATAATGAAATTTCTTAAATTTTTTAAGTAAAAGAGTTCAATTAAAAACTATATGATATAAATTTTAGGAACCGTGGGGCCAGATTTGAAAACTATGCTGCATACTCATCTTCATGGCATAAAATATGTTGCAAAGCCATATGATCAATTTCCAGAGTACGGACAAACAACTATCCCTATTGGAACGGTACAGCAAATTCTACAAATTCATTTACAATATTTTGCTCCTTAATTTTATATTTCGTCGGGTCAGTGGAAAAAAAAACATCTCCAATAAGAAAACACACATCCATTTTTTACATTGAAAATTACATTTAAAAAGTGGATGTGTGTTTTCTTATTGGATGTGTTTTTTTTCCACTGACCCGACGATTTGCAATTTCCACGACGTTTGGCTAAAGCTCTAAGTAACTCGGTTGCTTTTTTTTTCAGTTGGATATGCCAATTGAACATTTGGAAGACAACTTACAGGATGCTGTAGATAATATTATGCTAGCCAAACCAAAGAGACCTGGCTCTTTCATTACCAGGTAAATCTATGGCACATTTATTTTTAATATCAAATTGAGTCGCTTACTTATATTGAAAAATTTCAATAGGATTCGAATAGAATGTTCTCCTCCATCACCAAGATTGGTAATAGATCATATTATATATACTAAAGAAGATCCTAATAGTAAAGAGCCAGTTCCCGCGGAAGAAGAAGATGATAACGCTGCTGAAGCTGTATCTGTATCGTAAATTTTTTAAAGAGTTTTTTTAAAATTCTTGTACACATTTTTAAGTAAGGAAACCGAATTTGTTGTTAACTCTTTATTCGTTAAATATACAACATTTATAGATCAAATCAAAATTTTGTTTTAATTTTTGTTGTTTTTTTCATTAATCAAAGAATAAGAGAACTTTCCCTTTAAAACTTTTAAAGCAACTGGTAATATACTTCAACTAAAACGAACAATATATTCATATGATTATTAGTGAATTTAATTTTCAAAACGGATTTTACAATTCTTTGCATTTTCCGATAAAATAAGGCACTCAACGTAATTTCTTTATTGTTCGTTAATTTAAGTTTTGTGTTTCTTTTGAAAGTATTTGTTATCAAAGCAGCCTACAAATTACACAATTTACATTTGTAATTAATTGTTTTAGTTATTACGTTAAGTTGCGCGAATCTTATTTCATATAAAATTGTTAAAAATAATAGATTCTATTGTTGTAGTATTAGCTACTATTTTATATCCTTATCAGTTTTTGTAAGGATGCGCGCCAATTCCTCGAACAATCAAGTTATCCTTGGTGCAGCTTGCCCTGTATGTATACCGAAAATATTTTGTTCCGAAAAAAAATAGTAAACATAGCTTTTAGACGTATTGTCATATATTTTCAGAAACTCTTTCATGCTTACCTTTGCGACAACAAAACTTCGGAAGAGGATTTGTAAGCTGTCTTAATTAAATGATTTTGTGGGTTAACATTGTGGTCATTGTGGATCAGGAAATAATTCTATCGGTATCCTCTTTGCATACTTACAATAATCAATAACAACATTTGTCATGAATCGAATATGCTTCATTTTTTCTTTCAAAACTTTATTTTAAATTATAAATCTATCTTTCTGAAAACTTATTTTAGATGTTCAAAGAAATTAGAATAGAGAACTCAAACGTAGTTGAAAAAATTGCTTGAAAAGCAACAGCAGATCGTTCAATTTCTTAATGAAATGTTATCAAAGAAAACTTTAATACTCGAAATGATATTCGAACAATTTCCCATCAAGCTTAAGTAATTGTCAATTGACGGCCTTCACGTTATCGAACGCACATTACTATAAAGTCTTTTTGAAAAGTTCTTCATCGATACAAGCTAAAATGAATCATAAAAAATTGAAAAATACCCACACGCTATTCGTCAATTACGTTTGTTTTGCATTCAAAATTGTCGGCCTAGCACCGATAAATTATCAAGCTAACAACTCGCTATTCGTCACCTCGAAACTCAATGCAGTTTACAATTTACTATTGATTTGCTCGATAATATCACTGTACTGCTCGACAAGTTCGCTGCTTCTCAGCAAAATTTCAGTCAAAGAATTATTTCAATTAGATCGAATTCTCGATAGTTTCCACGCAATGTCGGCGGGAGCTGCAGCTGTATATCTTTTGTCTTACTTCAGCGTTCAACGACAAAAATGCGCAGAGATATGCAATATCATAAAAGACATCAGCGAATCGGTGACCAAACTAGACATTCGAGTTCACGATTACAGCAAGGAGTTGAGAATTCGTTTGATCAGAATTTTTCTGACATACGTACTCGTCTGGATACCCGTTGTAGCTTCAATAAGTATTTCCGAAATTGATGCTGCATTATGCTACTCTTTCATGCTACTCTGCAACATAATCATCTCTTGTACGTTCGCGCAATACAGCATCAATCTCACTGTCATTCGTCAAATTCTCATTACAATCAATGCACATTTTCATAATATTTCAAAAAATACCAGCCGATCGCTTCGAGTCGATGCTATTCAGTGCGGCGTTAATTTCGATCAGCAAATCAAGCGAAAGCACTTCTGGCGATTGCGCGAAATGTATTTTTCACTTTGCGAAATATCCGATCGAGTATCGCAATTCTATTCGCAGCCTATGCTACTCTGCTTATCGTACGTTTTCGTGACTTTTATATTTCTGTCGCATATATTGATGAAACCACTTGTACTGGGAAGGTGCAGTGGATCGGCAATATTAATTTGTCATTGTGTGTTTCGTATCCTTCAGTATGTTGTAGAGTTGATTATTTTGACGAGAGCGGTTACTGCAATTACTTTAGAGGTATGATTTATTCGCTTTGATAAAGTGTCTTTTATATATTTGAAGCTTAATCGTAATATAATTTCATGTTAGTGCAAATTGACTGGGAAAATCGTGAATAAATGGCTGGGAAATTCGGACAATGAATTCGTGGGTGCTAAGGTAAATAACTTTTAAATATTTTATTCAAAATATCACAAGGTTTAATGATTCCTTGATTCTTCCCTGCAGTTGTACCACTTCTCGAATTATTTACTACATCACAATCCCCAATTTTCCGTATTTGGACTATTCTCATTGGAAGAATCATTGCTAATGTCGGTAAGTGAGCATGAGATTAGAAAAAAAAAATTTTTTGCATTTGCACTCATGATAACTGTTATTTTTCAGATAGTAGGTTCAATCACGACGTATTTAGTTATATTTTTGCAATTTCAAGCCTCATCTTCCAACGAGTTGAAACACCAACCAAAACATCATTAATATGTGCAAATTATTCTGTTAATAGATAGCTGTCACGATTGATTGTGCATGATGATATCAAAGACAATTATTGAATTTTGAAGGATTTTTACGTTTATGAAACTGTGGAAGCTTTCATTTTTCAGTTACATTTTTAATAATTAATAAAAATATAGTGCACTCACTTTAATTATTCGAACTTCAATTTATTTTGAGAGGCTTGATATGAATTAATCAATGAGCAAATGGATCAACTAATATAAATAAATATCATTAAGGAGAATTCCATCCAATCGTTTTATAAAACTTTTCATCAAGATAACACGCCTTTTAGCTTTATTAGTATTACTTACTGTAATAGCAGGTATGAGGTGCGAACATTAAAATGTCTGATGTTTCAATCGAGTACCTAATACATTCTAATACTATTACAATTTTCTTCAAATTCAAATCGCTCTATAATTAATCCCAACATGATTTTCAAAAATGTTGAAAGTGGGCATCAATCTTTAGCCAAGTGCGTTTATTATACATTCAAGCTATTCGGAGTAGCGACGATAAATGTTCAGTTAAAGCCAAAAAATAGCAGAAGAATAACACAATTGGTGTCATTTACCACCTCGAAGTTAGGAATAGCTTATAACCTGCTGCTAATTTGCTTCATCCTCGCACTCTACTACTTCGCACTGAAGGTATCTGTTTTTAAATTTTCCAACATCCAGAGGATTTACTTCGACCAGATAATCTTTGATTCTCACAATCTGTCGGCGGGATTGACATCAATTTTCATTCTCACTTATTATTGCATTCGCCAAGAGAAAACGGCAAGTATCGCTAACAAAATTAAGAGTATCAACGATCTGGTGATGAAAATCGATAACAGATCTTACGACTATCGTGGCAAAATAGAACGTAGCCTGAAAATAATTTTTTCGATGAAAAGCTTCATCTGGATCCCGATAATCGCCACCATCGATATGACACAATTGGACATGTCGTTGAGTTACGTATACATACAAGCTTGTAACATGACAATTTTATGCACTATGCTGCAGTACAGCGTCATCTTGAATGTTTTGCAGCATATTCTGAGGGCGATAAACGTGAATTTCGTGAACGTTGCACGTCGCGAAGTGCAGCCCCCAAAAAGTAACTCGATAAGTATCGATCGATCGAGCTCGCAAACGAAACTCGACGGTATCTGGGAATTGCGCGAATTATACTTGTTAGTTTGCAAAGTATCCGACGAATTGTCGCAATTCTATTCACCGCCGATGCTCGTCTGTTTGTCCCACATTTTCGTTACTCTCTTGTTTTTATCGCACTGCATTATCAAGCCTATAATTCTGTACGGAGTGAGTACATTGCCGATCAGGTTGTCTCTGTATTGCTTTTTTCGGATGAGCCAGTATGTTATGTCGTTGATTATTCTAACGAAAATGGCTACTGCAGCTATGTCTGAGGTGAACCGTGATTTTCATTGCATAAATATGTATCTTTCAATGTTGTTTTTGTACTAATATTATTGCATTTTCAGAGTAAGAATTCAGGCAGAATCTTGAACGAATCGATAGGCGATACAAAAAATTTATACGTAGATTCACAGGTAATTTTTCTTTTCTAAAAACAGAAATACAAACAAATATTTTAAGCGTAACGTCGCCAAAGATTAACGACTCAGACATGAAAAGCTATTAAAAAGAATGTTCTCGAAAGACGTCACGCGTAAGGTATTTGTACGAAAGTAAAATTGTAATTGGTAACTTTTTGTAATTTTTTAATAAATATATCGACAGTTGTATCATTTCTCAAATTATCTGCTGCATCGTACACTTAACTTTTCGGTATTTGGCCTATTCTGCTTGGACGAGTCACTGATAATGTCGGTACGTTATGATTTTTTTTAAATCTGCAAATATAATCTACCCACTATTTTTTAAATATTCCATTTTTTCAGATTATCGGTTCTATCACAACTTATTTAGTTATATGTTTGCAATTTCAAAAGAGTGAACCTGAGGCATAAAGTAACAGTTCTATTCGAAGCATTCTTGTCTAGAAATATAGCTAAATTCTTTTTAAAATCAATATTTCGATTTCGAAACAAATACCTAATGTTTTAAAAACATGAAAAATGGAAAAAAATGCTCGTATGCGTCTAAAGTACTTTATTGAATATGTGAAATCTTTATAGTTTACAATAGTTTTGACATAATATTTATGACACGATCATAAACCAAAGTTTTTGCTTCAGTAGACAATACAAAATCCAAGTGATTGAATTCATCGTCAGCAATCGCTTCAAAAACAACCACATTACTCAATTTATTTTTTAAATACTCTGTTTCCTGTAATATTAAATCAATCATTCAAAAAATGCATATACATATTCAATGGCTTTATCGATCAAGAGTAATAAACAGTTTTCACCCTTACCTCTACTTTGACAAAGAAGTCATTTTTAGCGTACAACAGAACGCTCGGAACTGTGACTTTCGACAAATCATACTCCGGCATTATACCTTTTAAGTAAGCAGCGGGATTGTATTTCCGTAATGTTCCTAAAAATAGAAGGCTTATTATAATGTTCTGTGCAAAATTCGATCATTCAAATGAAAATTTTTCTATCTTTCATAATAATCAATATTAGTTATATTTTTTTTTTTGAAAACATAATTTTTATTACCATTAGCACGAAGAAGTTGCCTATAATGACTTATAATATTGATAGATGTACCTGCCGGCGCATATTTTAACGTTGTCGGAATAGTTGTTTGGAAAATCACGCAGTAATATATATTTTTTTAAAAGAAAAAGGCATTATGTACACGGATACAAACTTACTTTATTCATAGTTTTAATATTAGCTACTAGTTTAAAAACTGGGGCGCAGTCATTCGATCTTTCATCTTCAGAACTGCATGATCTTTTAGCAAAGGCTGCCGTTTCGCCACTTTGTGGCAATACCTCTGCGTTAGCTGTCATAAAAGCACGTGCCTGAAGAAATGAACTTCCAAATATAAAAAAAGTTTTCGTCAATTAATTGTTTTTGTTATTTTTTACCTTAATGGGAAGGATAAGAAGATTATCTAGTTTCAAATTGATTGGCTTGAGAAATAAAACTGCTGGTGCTAAATTGATAAGAAGATTGATCTTCTGATTGTATTCGGGTTTATCGGATAGGAGCATGTAACTCAATGTTGTTCCCATCGAGTATCCTATGTAAGTTAACTTCGATTGTTTCGATTTTTCAAGCGCAAAATCAATGAGTTTACTTGTGTCGTATAAAGCCGGCTCGTCTAAGCTGTATTCAGTAATAGTAAATTGAGAAATCTAATTCTACTTCAAACTATGTCTTGTAAAAGAATATGTGAAACAATATATACCTAAAATTCCAAAAGCCAGAATCTTCTGGTGAGATTTCAATGTGAGCTCTAGAGTGGCTGTTACCTCTCACGTTACCCAGCCAAACGTCGTAGCCAGCATCAACTAATTCAAAAGCTGAAACAAATCAATAAAAATAATTGATCGCTATAGTTTATTTTTAACCAAAAAAAATTGATCGATAGGCAAACAGTACCAATAGATCTTTGAGGCCCCAAGTGAACCATGAAGTCCGAAGACCCAGTCATGCCATGTGCTATGTACACAACTGTTTTATTGTCAGATTTTGGACTTTTTGGACTTCCAGTAATCCTGTGCAAACCCAGTATGTAGCCGTCATCCGTTTGGACTTTATACTCTTCAGCAGAATATCCATCGTACTGCTCAATCAAGCCAATCTGTTACATGAAACAATGAATAGGAAGAAATGAGAAGTTATCAATCAAAATTATAATTTTTGAAACAATTCTTTTACATTAAATTGCTAAAAACTTGAAATTAGATGTACTCATTTCATAATATTTATTGATAATCCAGACATTTTTAATAAGAAACATTTCAAGATGTGTCCAATATAATACTTACAAAGTCCAGAATAACAAACTTATTTCGACTTTTTCGATTAACTTCATCCAAAGTTCTTACGCAGATAGGTCTCTTAACTTTCGATGAAATGAGCATACTGAAAAGACCAGATTTTATACCGTTAAGAAAAGTATTCCATGTAATAGCGTTCACCGCAATCACGACAAATCCGCATATAAAGAAGAACAGATGTATTTTGGCCATTACATATAAATTGAAAATATTTGTATGCGAAAGGTGTCTGCGTCAAACAATTGAGTGCGACTGAAATGTTGCACAGTTGTCGAGAATTATCGCGGAGAGTTTTATTATGTACTTATGTTATTTTATTTCGAAAAAAAATCACGAGTTCTATACGATGACGACTTTGGAATAGCAATTACGTTGACATAAAATTCAAAAATTCATTTTTTTCAAGGGAAGGATCAGGTTAAAATTAATACGAGTTCAGAAGAGAAATTATATTTATACGTAGATTCTCCAAAAATACCAAAAATATACTCTCGATACAGTTTCTGCGAGTTAAGAAATGTATTGAAAATATATGCGATTGCAACCATACTCAATGCTATATTGACCTATGTATATGAGGTATATTTTTGGAATAACTGTGTGCAGTGATGTCTATTGGAGAAATTAATTTTTCATCGCACTCACGTAGCCATACCAATAAATGTTAAGCAAGGATTTGTTGGGAAGGAAGAGAGGAAAAAATCTTTTTGAAATCTTTATTTTATTGATCAATCACATTAATTACACACTGCAGAATCATCAGAAAATTATCATTGCCACACAAAAAAAATCACCTTTCGTTTCCTACGTTTTCTATATAATAATGAAAAATATTAAACATTAAATTAATGAAATTTTGATTTTCTTGAGCCGCATTCTCAATATGTGACATAACAATTCAACTGAAAAGCAAAAGATGCTCAAGAAGCACCCTACTGCCATGAATATTAACAAGCTCCTGTTCGTGGCATCCAGTTCGTCGTTTCCAAAAGCAATGGCTAAATCCGAACGACGCGTAGCAAAGTTTCCAGGGTAGTAATACTTGCTTTGATTGTTGAAACAGCCGCTCAAAGTCATACGTTGAGCCTGCATGTATATCCCAGAATCCCAAAGGCGAAGAATAATTTCATGGAAGCGCCTTGCATACGGCGATGTTTTCGGAAATAACATAGCTCGCAAACATGGTACTAAAGGTTCCTCTACAAGTTTCAAGCGTCGTCCTCGCTTACTTGTGGGATAGCTTTTCACGAGTAATTCACCCATTACGCGATTTATCTGACAACCTTCGACGTCGTTTAGATCATTGACAAGATCCCATGCGCAATCGTCGAGACGATGATATTTTATCATTTTAGACTTGGTTATCAAATCATGCAAAACGGGCTCTTTAGTAGAGTTCAACCTCATTTTGAAGTTGTCGGATAGGGTAGCTGTCAATCCAGATTCCAAAAAATCTTCTAGAGTATTCAATGGCACATATGTAATCTTTGCCAAGTATAAGTGGACCAATAGTTCCAATATATGTTCCATGAAGAACATTGATAAAAATGTGAGAAATAACAGAAATATCCTGTGAATATCGTGGCGTGCCGATGGAATAATTTCCATATTCAAGAGAACCCTCACAATGTTCAATGGAGTCCAAATCGTTCCTATCGGTTCAAAGTGCAATACTAATGCCATAAGGCATACAAAGAACGCTGATACTGCTATTGTTGCAAGAACTGCATTCAGGGAAACTGTTATTTTTTGGGAGCTATACTGCTGTGCTATAATGTGAGGTGCATTTGCGTACATCACACCACTCAGTTCGAAAAAAGATGCATCCAGTGACTTGACATTGGCATAGTCGTACATACTGATACTGAAATCAACTGAATTACTTTCTATTGCCGTTAGATATTTCATACGAGGGACGGTGTAGTTTCCTAAGCGGGCTAAGCGAGTAGGAGTAGAGGTCACATCAACGAGAAAATTCAGAGCGGATGAAATGATGTTTGTTACTGTAGGATCTAAACCCTTCATAGAAGATAAAATATCATTTGTTGCATTCTGTTTTGGATCAATTAAGAGGTAAGGCATTTCTTCAAAAAAAGATGCTCGCAGTGCTTTACCGTGTAAATTCGATAATTTATCATCGAACAAGTTAGTGCTCTTCTCTAATTTTTTAATTTTATATGTGTCGTTGAAAGGATTGTAGGTATGTAATCTAAATTCGAATTCACAAGAATTCCGAGGTTTTGACAAGAATAACGATTCTATACGAAGTTGAAGCACTTCTATAATGGTTATATCAAGGAAATCATATTTCCAGCTGTACTTTAAGACTTCCAAGCAATTAATATCGTTGAATCTACTCATGCTTATTATTAGAATCTTTGGTCGTGGTGATTTAGGACTATAAATCATCAAAGTATTTATCATCTCAATAGCAGCCTGTCCAAACGTGTTTTTATTATAATGTTCGATCATAATAATTTTCATCATGCCCCTTCCTCCCCATTCGCATAGAAAACTCATCAACTCATTCTGGTTTATGCTACGTCTGTTATGAATATCTTCCAAATTTCTAATATCTACAAACGTCGTTGGAAAATTTTTTGTAAATTCTTTTGTAATCTGTAGGGAAGTAGGCGAAAGATTTCCCATTGATTTCGTAAATACTGTTAGACGATTAGTAAAAAGATTGTCTGTGATTATCTTATGTAGAAAATTTAGATTCTGATCATCAATTTGACATGCATTACTTGTTAATTTTTTCATAACTAAACAAATTGAAGTCAAGCATATAAACTTGAAAAGAAACATAATTGTACCAATGCTGATACTCTAAGTGATTTTGAGAAATAGATTAAACATCTGTAAAAATAGTAAAATTAATTATTTTACTAGTTTTTAATTATTTTACTATTTTATTAAATAAGATACATCTACTTTATACCGCGACTTTGCTCGTATTTCAAATTTACGCACACTACAGCGGTACGGCGAAGTGACGTTATGCTTGTGCTTTTGAGTAATGAAAGTTTCAATGATTAAAATCATCTCCGAATACGAAATTCATTCTAATGGAGCAGTTTTATGCTCTGGATGCTCAAATTTACTGTGGTCGTAGGGGAGGGCGGGACAAATTAACCCTTGAGGCAAAACGGTCCCTTCGAAATTTTTCTATGAAGGGTGATATTATAAAATTTGATGTTTCAGTACGTCACTAGGGATGAAAGCGAACCACTTTGCACTACTCGCTGACCAATAAAAATTTAATCAATTATTTCTACAGAACTTCAAAATTTTTAAGGACCATTTTCCCTTATCATTTGTGAGGTTTTTTCAACACGTAATGCATGTATTTAATTCCTTTGTCGTCTTTTTCTTCCTGGAAACCTATGCTTTATTCAATGAACTACTCAGCTTTGAGATGCCGTGCACAAGATTTTTTTTCATGCATACCGACATTTTCTGTGCATAATTTTCTGATAATATTGTACAGAAAAGCTGTTTTTGGACAAAAAGTAACGATATTCAATTACCCGTAGCTGGCGTTCTATTCATCGAAAATAATCGAGCGACCAGAAAAATGAAAGTTCTTAAAAAGACAAAGAACGTGTCACAAATTTCGTTCGAATATACTGAAATACGGCAAAGTTACAAGTCTTACAAAAAGGGGCCATTTTGTTCCGAAGATATTAAACTCCCGAAATTGAATTTTTTCGTAAAATGAATTTTCCGAATGGATAATGATTTTGAGAAAATTTTGGAATGATAGGATTTTCTAGGATTTGCACACAAAACTTTAAGTACATCATCCACCAGTCGAAATGAAAGTTAAAGAGACCGTTTTGCCTCGCCCTCTCCTATACCTGCTATTTAAGCTAGCTTAATATAACTAAACATAAAACTGCGACACACCATTCGATTAGTCTTCATTTACCCTTTCAAAAGCACTCATCAGAAATTTTTTTTAGTCCATAAATAGGTCAATTATTTTCATTGTAGTCAACCTGATAACATCATTTTCGAAAATCCTATATGAACGATGGGTTAAAGTTTCAATTATATTCTTCTCTTGGCCGTTTTCTATTTATTTGTTCAAATAGAAAAGAACTCGAAAAAAATAATTGATTCGACCAGTTATCAACGTATAATTATTAATTTATAGTTTCTTTTTTAAACCATTGTTTATTAATAAGATAATTTATCATATTATGAAAATAAGCATGTCGTTAAAAGCTGATAGCAAAACTCATTTTTCAGTCTCGCATTTTAATTTAAACTTCCAAAATACTTTTCTCTCAAAGTGGTGGTAGAAAGTATGCTCATTTTCGTACAGCAAAAAAAATCTTTCTTCAAAGTGTGATAACTCGGGTTGGATGTTATGAAACTGATCGTACGAGGGCTTAAAAAGGTAAAGAGTAAATGGGCAGCTTTAAAATGAGACCACAAAAGTTAAAAAATTCGAGTGTGGTAAAAACTTTAATGGCTGTTTGAAATCTTAGTCGCGTTATAAGGTAGCGATAAAACTATGTATGAAAGCTCGAAAAAAATTCTACAGCATGACTGATGGCATATGTGTGTATCTTACGTATGTTGAAATACTCACATGACTGTAGAACAGCCATCTTTTGTATATCAAAATCCTTACATTATTATAAATGTAATAATTTTGTAGCTCTTTTTTGCATGAATCTGATATCACTGTTCAACTCAACCGACGACACTGTACTGACGTTTTTAAATTTGTCGAATGCGCAGAACTACAGCTTATAAAATATTGCTAAAGGTCAACTGACAGGATTCTTTTACACGTTTCCAATAAATCAATATTTTGATTTTGTTACTTGCGCATAAAATGAGCAGAACAACGCGTGGCATGTGAAAAAAAATACAGCACTGACGATCCAATGGTATATACTTTTTGTAAAAGGCGTGAGGTAGAATAGAAATAAATGGCACACTTTTATCGATTTGACTACGGTTTGCACTGAAAAAAAATATCTTGGATTAAGAAGAATAATCTTGACATGAAAGGATTTTATAATTAATATAGCTGCAAGATTAGTATTAATAATTGATGAGAAAGTTTATAAATAATACTAAATAAGAGTTACTAACGTAATAGTCACGTTTGAACGTATTCTTTTTTGTGAAAAAATTAGTGTTCTTCATTAAGAGGAATATTTTTGAACAAATACACTTGTAATAATAATATGACTTACCTTCTGTAAAAGAGGATCGACTACAAAATTAAATTCCTCTTGTTAAAACAGGCCAATTTTCTCCGCATATGTATGATGAGTCGGATCAATCATTAGATCGATACAAAAAAATGCGTATCTGAGCCACGCTACACGTATATTTTAGGCTTTTGAAAAAGCTGAAAAGCTCGAGCGATTCTAGAGATTTTTAAGCTTTCTGAGCTCGAATCAATTATCCACTACGCGACGCGCGAATAAGAATAAGTGGAATCTTAAAATTCCATAGCTGTGTTAGTAAGATCGAAGCGTACAATTTGAATACTCAAACGATGAAAAAACTTCTTACTAGATTATCTTTTTAGTCCGGGTGCTGGGTGGGTTCCCGCGTGCAATAATATGTCCAAGGGAATAAAAGGGCGATTCTTATGTATTTTGGTACTTTTTTCGATTTGGTCCTGTTTTTGAAAAAGTAGTACGTTTTGTTTAAATCGCAATTATTTAAACGAATTGGAAAAAATGTTTTTTTTTTCGACCTGGATTAATTTGTTCTATTTAATTTGGCGCATTATAAGAAGAAAAGGTCTGTTGTCATTTTTTTCATAAAATGAGTATGTCAAAAGTTATGAATTTTTAAAGCTCTAAAATTTCACGATTTTTACTAACTTTGGATGTTAATAACTTTTTATCTATCAAATATTTTAGGAAAATTGAAGAACATACTTGTTCCTCAAGAATTGCCCTACAAATTGATTTGCTAATTCAAAGTTCAGTCCGTGCTCGATAAGTAATTCGAGTCCGCGCCATTGAAAGTTAGCGCTTATTTTCCAACGTTTTGGATAGCCGCTCAAAATACATAAGAATCAGCCTTTTATTGCACACAGGAGCCTATACCCAGCCCCCGGAATATTTGAATATCCAGGTGTATAAAATTGTGCAAATTTACAGTTAGTAATTCGAAGAAACTAAACCAAACGAATCAGTATCTTTCTGAATACAATGCTTATGTTAATCAATATTAACGATCGACTCGTCGCTCTACAATTTCATGCATATATAGTCTTTCATTCCTTCGTGCAGCAATTGAAAAATCGATTGTCCATTACAAAATTATTTTTTGTGATGCAAGAACGTATAACAAGTCACTTTGAAAAACTGACTTTTTATACATTAACACGTGCACAGTTGCAATTGATGCTCGCCTTTTTGTAACGAGAATAATTTAAATAACATTTCCAAAAAAGCACAAAACATCAGATTGAAGTTACCAATACCCTCGAACTCCAAAGTCAAAAAAAAAAAATCCAAAGAAGAAAAATAGCTTCGCCAAGTCTTTCCAGACGATCCCTAGAATTCTCTCTATGGTGGTGTTCACGCTGCGTGAGCAAAAGAAGTCAAGTGCCGCTGTATAAGTTGCTGGCTGCCGCGAGAAAAGAGCGAGAGAGAAAAAGAGGAAAAGAGGAGAGGAATAGTGTTGCACACGCAAGAGAGAGAGAGAGAGAGAGAGAGAGGGCTCGTCTCTGTGTAGGTATTATACGCTGTGTATATGTGAAGAGAGAGGGGGAAGAGAGTCGAAGAGTTCTGGGACCGAACAGCGACTACCTGCCGGTCTCTCGCGCCAGTCGTTCGGCGTGTTCGCCAAGGTACACTTATATCGTTCGGGAGGCATTGCGGCGCTTGAATTTGCGCCCAAACGAAAAAAAAATTTTGCCTTTCAATATATATATATATATATATATTAGAATATACATTTTACTTCGAGGTTATAGAATACTCGCCGGCCACCTGTTGCCGCCCGCGATCGCAGCTGTGTAAACGCGCGTCGGAGAAAAAGAGTGTGCAGTGCGATATTTCTGTGCCGTGTGCGCGACTCAAAGTGTGTGACATATATATATATACCTTGGAATATATAACGTGTCGCTCTAGTTGTGTTTTGTGGAAAATCGAGAGAGAGAAAAATAGAAGTGATATGAAGAGTTTGCCATCGAGTTAAATAAGTCAAATATATAATAATACATAGGTGCAAAATTTTCACAACTCTGCTCTGCGTGTTCTGGATATGCCGGTTGTTCCGACCCACGCCTACCGTTGCACTTGAGAGCGAAAGAGCATCCCAACGCCATGGTGAGTCGCGCTGCTGTGTATATATTTTTCTCTCTGTCCATTTTTTTCTACTTCTCTCTCTTCTCCCTACGTTCGCGCGCGAGAGAGAGAGAGAGAGGCTGCAACCGCATACACTCTACTTGTTTTACCCCGACGCAAATGGAGATTCTCTCTCTCTTTCGTCTTCGTGGAACCGTTGGCTAATCATATATACCAGGCGTACGGATAATAACATTATCAGTCAAGAATTTTAATTCGCCTTAATGCTCCGAATTTTCTTTTTTGAAAAAAAATTGTTTCGTGGATTGGAGACCTACGCTCCAATTTTCTATATGCTGTACATTTTACAACAAAAAATTTTTTTTTCTTTTAAAGTCGAAGCCTGCAGTGATAGTAATGAAGCTCACTGTACTTTTATTTAAAATAACGATACTTTACGTAACCTACGAGAGTTACATTGAATATTTCAAGGCAAGCAATAAACAATCTTTTTCTTTCTTAACTCACTCGCGTTAATAGAGCAAAATTGACAGAGTCAAGGCCGAAAAAGAAGAAGAAAAACAAAAACACAACAAACGCCTCGCAGGTATATATACGCGAACATAAATCCTTGACGTATGCACTTGACTCTCCGAAGCGCGGGCTCGCTCCTCTCTCCGCAGGTATAAAAAAAAAAGGAAACGATCGTAGCATCGTGTGTAGTAAAAGCACGTGGAGAGAGGATGACGCATAACGATTTTTTGTATATATACCTATAGCGGAAATGGGTTATATTATAGTCATTGTTTTTTTTTTCGTCGTCTTCGTTGTTGTTAACTTTCGAACGCGAATTTTTCACTGTGTGTCACGACATCAAGGCTTAATAAACCTGCAGGTAGGTTTAACGCCTCGGTAAACATCGAAGGCATTGAAATCACTGGGTTTTCGGTTGCATGAGCGCTCGTGGAAAACGTTAGAAAGCGCGATAAGTGTTTGTGTAAATTTTTAATGCAAATAGATGAATTTTCATTTAATTGAGTTTAATTCGAGAGCATTTATAGACTTATGGCTATGCACGAGCGATCTGTCAAGTTTTGCCTTATGAATTTTAATGAGAGCTGTTATTAGCGATTGGTATAAAGTGAAACTTTTTGATTGTACATAGTAGCCTTATATTATGTGTACGGGCTTGTGTTTGATTGAGTGATTGGCTGTTTTAGACGTATTTTATAATTTATCGAGTGTTTGATTTGAGAAATTATTGCTCATGTCGATCGGTTATTAACTTTTTGATTAGATAAGAAAGTAATTTAGTTTTTCGTGAAATTAAAAATTTGAATCCTGAAGAGACTGAGAAAGTGATTGATGAAAGACTTTAATTCAACTTTTTAAGAATATAAATTTTGATTAACTCAAGTAAATTTTCAATTTTATTAAAATAAAAATACAGGATATGGCTGCATACTGGTGATAAAAGTTATTTCGATGAAAATGGCTAGATCAAGATCACCGGTAGAATAAAGGATGTGATGGAATACCGCAATTATCAAATATCACCAGGAGAGTTGAAAGAAATTCCGTTATCTCATCCTGCAGTGATGAAACTTTGCGAATTCTATTTTTTGTAGCTAATTTTTCTTAAAATAGAATTATTATTGAACGTTGTTGATTTGCACGCATAACAAATGCAAAAACAAGCTTTTTCAAAACGCATACTCTATATCTCAAAATTTTATACTTTCCATTCAAAAAACAATTATCTTTTTTTTTTATAATATTTTCCCTCTGCACGAAGCACATATAAGTTCCAATCGTCGCACATCACACGCGCGTCAACGATCAAAATCTCTGGATGAAAGTGCATTGACGTAAGCGTACGCAAATCAAACTTTCATTCGTTACAATGAGAGAGGCGTACCTTATACTATACACGCGAATCGCGTCACCTACAACCGAAAAGTAAAAAATCCCGGACGACATTCCCGCAGCGAAACATCATCGCTATTATACACATAATACGAACGCGCGCTCCGAAAGTAGAGATTTGCATCTTTCATATGCGCGCGCATGCCTACCGGCGATGATTATATTTACGACTTGCGTATATAAGAGAGCACCGACCGCAAGAGAAGACGCGGAAGGTAGATTACACTTCGCGTTAGAGAGTTTAATGTTCGTTTGCGAACGCGAATTATTCCTTCTTTTTTTTTTTCTTTTTACGTGTACTACGTTCGTTATACGAATGAAAAGATATCCTTTGATAGCGTTGATGTTTCTTTCTTTTTTTTTTTAAACTCGTTTTATTAGCGCTAACGCGCCTTCTTTTATTAATGCGGATTCTCGGGCTCGTCAGCAAAACAGACAGCGGATGTCCTGGATGATTCACCTGTATGGTGTTAATACCCCGAGCGAATCGATATGAGCTCTTTACCGGCGTGTGTTCACTACGCCTTTCTCATTTGAAATTCTGATTCTGATTCATCGTGATAATACTTAGAATATTTTGATAAACGATGATGATTTAAATTATTGATTGCGCAAACAAAATCAATGAAGAAATCTTGTAAAAGTAATCATGCGGATCATTCAGTAATTGACATAAAACGGTTCTCGTGCATTAGAAAAATCGCAACTTTTAATTAAATTTTGAGTGTATAAGAAGATGAAGCGTTTCGGAATAGAACTGCTGGGTCTTTCTGAATTTATTTATGTGTTCATAATTGTAAGTGCAAATATAAAATTTTTCAACATTTTGGTTTTTTGTTAGCATGCAATTTGGATAATTCAAAAATATGATCCAGCAGTATTGTTAATGTCCACTTATAAAATTTTTGACAATTTTTTTTGTGGTGTAGTAGATAATCATTAGATACACGAGAAATATTTTGAATATTACTCGTTTAAAAAAAAAATCATAATCAATAACTTTATTTCTTAATGCGAATCTAGTTATGAATACCTGAAAAAATTATATATTTTTGGATAGACTTAGAGCTTAATAACAATTATACTATTAGTCAACAGTAATTATTCAAGCCAAGTACCGCATAAAACATGTCGAGGTTTGAAGCCAAAAGCTCTATAAGTAACGTAATGTATGAGAACGAGGACGAAATATAATTGAACATCAAACGAACTTACCTACGTACGTGGAATTTCTATATTTATTCAGTCTCTCACGCCGATCCTCTCCAAATAAATTTAATTACGTCGACTAAGTAGTTTATTATGATAACGTGTTTTACTGACAGAGCAAATGTGATATCTTATTTAAAATGTACTGATGAGTATGTCTTTTGGTGAGGAAATTCGTATTCAATGTTGTTTCCAAGTATATAATTAACGTTTTAGAGACAATCAAATCATTTTTACATTTACTTGGAAATAAAATTAATGTATGTACGAGGTACCACATTGATTTTAAAAAAATATATACTGCCTTATGTATGTCAGCTTTTATTTTTCAATGTAACTCAAAGTATATGACGAAATAAGTAGATTTTATCACGAGAAAGACAGATAAAACAGCAGAAAGAAGAAAAATGAGAGCGGAAGTAAAAAGAAAAAGAGAGAAGGGATTACGGGTCTGTGGGTGGGATGGGCCGCTTGGCTCTAAGAGACAACGACGAAGAAGAAGTAAGCAAGTAAAAAAAAAGAAAAACGAGCGCCACCCGTAGAGAATTTCAAAGAGAAATAATAAGAGATCAAGGCACAAGTATTACAAGCTGGAGACAGAGAGAGAGAGAGAGAGAGAGAGAGAGAGAGAAAAAAGTAACAAAGCAGCGGCAGATTAAGATTTAAGATTGAGATTATTCATAACCTACAGGACAGCTCCTAGTCCTTTCCGAGCATTTTGTATGTATATGTAGTAGTAAGTACACCTCCCTCGCGCATGCATAATGTATTATAATCGCGCGGGAGTGTCACATAATCGCGAGATACAAAAAAAAAATTGTATTACCGTAGCAAGGCATTTATTAACTTCCAATTTCATCCATTGTTTGCCAAGAGGGGCCAAGTATATATCATATATAGGAGCTGATCGACTGATTTATTATACTTTCGATTGCTGTATGTAAATGTGTGTCGCACACGCGCATTTGTTCCGTGTCAACTGACTCGTTTTTATTGTTTTAACGCTCAGGCATGACACTTTCACGTTTGTGTAATGTGCTCTCTTACGTATATATATACATATACATCACAGCGTCATTACACGTGCAAATTTTCATCAAACAAGAGTTCAGAAAAAAAAAGAATGAACGTCGACACCGGTTAAATTGAATATTATTATAAAATATCGATTGATAAATATTCATGCGGAAACGTTTGCTGAAGGAAAATTATCCTCTTCGCTAGGATGTCAATTATAGTTATGTATATATATATACGCGGCGGCTTTTCCATTCTACGGGATTCTTCCTGCTTTGCATCGGAACGTCGTGTCATTATAATAATCCCGCTGCAAAAATGAGAAAAAAAAAAGAAACACGTGCGATTATCGCATATATTATATCCAGTTCCATAACGAGCGCGAAACATTTCGAGAACTAAGAAAACAAAAAAGAGAAGGCGAAGGCAAACTCTAATTAGGACCGATACACACACACACACCACCATATATAATCAATCGACTTTAATTGAATATATTTAGCAGGTCTCTCTTTGTGCGCACATTTTAATTAGGCTGCGGGTAATAAATCAACGCCCTTTTCGAAATGTAAACTCTGTGAAAAAAAAAAATACTTATATGTGTTTTTTTTTGTCGTTCTCGTATGCGCGCACCTACGGGATTAGTCGTACGTGGTGGTGGTGGTGTGCAGCTGCACTTGCACTCCCATTTGCAGAATCTCCAACTCGTATATAAAGGATTCGCATTTTCTCCGTCTACGAGTATGTTGGATTATATTCCGACGTTGCCGTAATATAAAATGATATGGAAAATGTGCGCGCTCGTAAGAGTATTAAAGGCTGCATGCGGGAATGCGATGGAACTAAATATATACGGTTTTGTTGGTTTTACGAGTGCCGTGACTTGCAGAGTGATTTTCTTGATATTCTAGTTTTTGTCGCTTTTGCTTTATTTTTCGCGCTAAGTGATATTATATGTTTTTGTTAGTTTTGCCGTGAAAACTTTGTAAAGACATTGCAATCTTGATGGTTTTTAAGAGTTACGTTGTATTTTACGCGAGATAGAGGCTTTAGATTTCAATGATTAACTGAATTTTTCTGAAATAAATTCCAAAACTGATTAAGAATGAAGGTATATATTTGATTTGATTGACTAAATTAAAAATAAAAATAAAAAAGTCGTCAGGTCGTTTGTTTTTGATTTTCGTTAGCTTTAAATTTTGTATTCAAAGTGCCAACAAAAAATTGAAAAAAAAATGCGACAAACTCTTTACAATACTAAAAGTTCATTACCGAACGCTAAACGTAATGAACAGTCTCGAAATCACATCAATCTACCATCGACTTTCGCATTTCGAAGCAACGTTCTGAAAATAAACCTATACGTAGGATTGAATAAAAAAAAAGCCTCGATGAATTTTGAAAGCGACACTCGTACAAAAAAAAATGCCAAAGATATATCTATATAAATTTTCATTCGATTCATCCGACATTATAGGATTAAATTTCCTCAAATCGTAGCCGCGAGATAAATTTCCGCATCCCGCAGAAGAGAAACTGTATAAACTCCGTAGGCGTGATCGTACAAACAATATAACAGCGGCAATATCCCGAAGAAGAAGAAAGTCCTCCGCAAACATCGCAAACCGAAACTCGTATATTTCCTTTTCTCTCTTTCAATTAGAACTTTATTGACACTCCCACTTCGAAGTTAGATAGATACACAACGTCGATTGCGAAATTCGGGCGTTTATTAAGACATGCTATACGCTGCTTGTCGTTGTAGTTGTTGTATTTTCCAACTACGAAAGACCGCATTTGGCGATTGGAATTTGTCGATTGCTATCTGAAAAAAAAAACGTCGATATCTCTCGTATATGAGTTATTATCGCACACGAAAAATAAAGAAAAGAATTATGTACTCGGCCACACGGTGTAATTTGGCGAATGGTAAAAAGTAAAAAAAAAAATCTTTAATGGATTCTGTCACTGTACGGCGAAATAGCATATAAACGCATGTAACGCGCGCGGCTCGCGACTCTCGAGAGCTTGTGCCACAAGTGCGCACCTTGTTGATTTATTTATAGCCGCGACGTCAAAAAAAAATGATACACAACATTCGAGAATGAGAGAGAGGTCGTTAATGATTTGAACACTATATATACGAATTGAAAAGGCAAGCTACATATATATGTATATTCTATTAGCCGGTGATTTATGAAGCCAACGGTTCGTATATGTAGCAAAACGATTTTTTGCAGTTTAATTGTAAAATGTATATAAGCCGAAAAAATGTTTTTCCAGTGTGCCACTTTATTGATCTAGGTCGACTGTATACACTCGACTCGCTTCGAAGTTATTTTGTAACTCATATACCTATACGATACGTTTCGATTCTGAGTTTGATTGATCGCTCGCTTTTGACTTTTTTTTTACCTCGAAACTGACGTAATTATCAAGATATCTCGAAGAGAATAATTCATCGTATGTACATGTAGAAGTTGCCAAACCGAATCTTTTTTTTTTTCTTTTCCAACGAAGTGGAGAGCGTAAATTACTTCAAAGAGTCCTCTCCGTCATCAAGACAAACGATAATTATCATCGTCTCCGGCTAGTTTTCTCCGACTGCATCGCAACGAGTAAAAAAGAAAAAAAAATCTCTCGCACCGTGCAGCCTCGCGTAATAATAGAAAAAGCTACGTAAGTAATGAGCATGACGCATGGCATTTTGTCTCTATACGCATACACGTATATACATAAAAATGCGAGTTGGTTATGGGAACAGATCGATCATTATTATTTGGCTAATCAAAAATCCGAGAAAGCCAACAGTCATCGCGGCTAATATATGCCGCGCGACGGCAAAGTCAATTTGGAAAAAAAATCTTTCGAGGTAAAGTTTGCAAAAGTGGATCAATAAACTTGAAAACTCGTTCGTGTGCCACGACGATGCAAATGTACATTTGGAAAGAAAGTTTATAAACACGTGTCGCGAGATTCGATATATTTTTTTTTTACCTTGCAACCAGTTTCCTCTACCGTGCAGACTCGCTTTTAATTAATTGTCTTGGCGGGGAGAAAAAAAAAGTCATCTTCTTCTTCTTCGTTTCAGTTTCGCTGCTGTACGAGGAATTCGTCCTCGGGAAAGACTACTTTTTTTTTAATCTTCGTGCTAATTCTTGTTTGTTTGCTGGTACATCATTTTTTTTCTCTCTCTATAACAATTAGCCGTAAGAAGAAGAAAGTACATTTAACGAATGCGAAACAAAAGGCATAAATCTTCATCGCGGTTTTTAGCATAGAGAATTCACGAGCTTTTAACATATAGCCGCGAGCGATCGAAAGTTTCACCGCTGCGTGTCCCATTTTCGCAAAGTTCTATTATTTTCGTTTTACGTTGTCTTTATCAAAACCTTCTTTTTCTTCTTATTCTACTCTACAACACAACTTTACAGTTACATTACACATCCGCTTGCCTGTCTCGCGTATCCTCGTTATCATTGATTATACACATTGATAAATGTATATAAATATAACCGGCGATATATCATTCCTCTTTCTCTCTATAGTTTAATGAAGATACAGAAAGTAACAATAAAGTCCTCGTTTATATGGCTGTCAGTCCGACATGCGAATATCATCTATCCGCAGGTTGAAAATGAGGCTGCACGCACCCCGCAATCGCTTCTCTGCAATTATTCATTTATATATATGTACCGCTTGATTGTCTATTCTGCGCGCTGGCTGCAATCAACCCCATAACATATTTTTCTCGTTCGTTGCGTAACTTAAAATTGTAAATATGCGCTTACTATGAGTTATCATTATTATTAAATACTTTCTTGGAAAATTATTTTTTTTTTTCGATATCCTTTTTCAATCCTTTCGTTTTCTCGTGGAATATATGCCTCGGCAGTAGAAGGATAATTTCTTAGGGCACGTATAAGAAATTATCCTAATTACCCGCGCACAAGCTCATCCGGCATCTTCGCGATATATAACTGCTACTGTATGTACTCGTTGCGTGCTATATGCGACTTTTGCAGCAGGACACACACAGACACACCTGTGTTTAATGATTTTTTTTTTTTTGCACTGTATACCACACGTGTGTAAAGCTTACGTGAGCTTTTTTTTTGTTATTAGCTGGAACGAATGTGTTGGATCGTATACGCTATGATTGCGTATATTCTTGTGTATAGTGGCCGGAAGCTAAAACATCCAGACGTTATTATTTTTTAAAGAAAATCTTCGTGTTGAACAAAGTCGTTTTTATCATCTTCACTAAAAAAAAATTTTTTTTATTTCTGTTACATACTTAAACGTCTTGATTTAAGAAACAAATAATGATCGAACATTTCTTATTGTAAGAAATTCTCATTTTGAGTAAAAATCTTTCTTAAAATTAGTAAAAACTACTGACCTATTAACATTATTTCTTAAAGTAAGAAAACTTTTTCCTTAACTTGACGATGGAAATTACTTAAGTATTAAAAAATTTACTAAAAATGAGAAAGAGAATTGTCTTATTTTAAGAACCCTTTTTTAGTTTCTTATTTCTAGTAATCTTTAACACTTATTGTTGTTGCATCGAAATTTAAGAACAAAAACTTCTTATTTCAAGTTTTTTTTGTAGTTTTGTAATGTTATTGTTATGACCTTGTTACGTATGAAATGAAAGAGAAAAAAATTGTCTTTCGATTACGTTGACAATTTCAATTCGAATAATCGAAAATAATGTCGGATGAGTCAAGCGTTATAATAGAAACACACCGTTATAGCCTCATACATATATCTTAAGTGTTTTCACACGTTTACCCTAGTCATTGGTCTTATTTCCAGGCAGCTTCTATATGCTAATTTTCACCGTTAATGTAGCGATCTAAATTCAAGATAACATTCGACGCCGCGTTACGCGGCACTACTTTAATAATCCTCGACGAATTTGTCCGTCAAAAATTCGAAATTACAGAACTGACTAATTTTTTTCCTCGTAAAAATACAAAATGAAACTCTCGTTCTCACACGTATATTACGAAATTGAAGTGATTACACGCTATTTGACTTTACGTATAGTTTCTTAATTAAAAAACGGACGTTTCCGTTTGGAATTCTATTTTTCTTTTTTCGGAATAAATTCCGCCAAACAAACAAACAAGAAGATGATTCGCGTGGGATTTTGTCAACTTCAGTAAACATCGAGAGAATGAAAAGAAAAAAAAAGAAGAAGAGTTTATCTCTCGCAGTTGCTGATTTAAACGTCGCCACATGATCTCTCAACTGGAGTCCACTTCTGCCTCCATGGGAGGAGGAGATGAGAACGTGGCATATTTTTTCTCTTCACTCTCTTTGCTCTTGTCATAACTTTACGGAGGATCCGTTATATATATATACATTTCAAGCTGACGTTGCAGGTGATGTGTTCGTGTGCGGCTTTTATCTTCTCTTTTGTTTTGTCTTTTACGATGACGAGAGTATTGTCGGGTTCACGTGCGCTTGCCTATATATTTCAACTTAGGGATAAATATTTTTTAGTAGATACGATAAATCACATACGTACAATTTTTTTTCTTTTCTAAATCGCGATTTCATTTTCCATTTCGATCGGATTTATACGCGATACAGTTTTTTTTTTGCACTCGACCGATAAGCAATCGTATATTGGTAATTAGATCGGTCGTAAAATTAAAATCGCAGACAGTTTAGTTAATGATTTTCTCGCTATGTATTATGTATACGCGCAGATCGTGGAGATATGTATTTTTCGAAATCATTAATCTTTCTCGCGCTTGCGCTTTGCGCTCTCTGAGTATCAATTTAATTAGCCAAACTCGTAAAAATGCTAATGCTATACGCTTGAATTTCCAGCTTTCGCTTTCTTCATTATAAACCAAGCGTATATAGCTGCACGTTATAAGCCAAATACTGACACCTGCAAAACTTGACACACACACACACATATATACACGCCTTTATACATACAGATGTGATATACGAACATGAAACTTTGCGAAAGCTGCGGCTTTACAACTTTCTCGTCTCGACACAAAAGTTCAGTTGGAAATAAATAAAAAAAAAAGATAAGAGATTTGCATTCGATGCCCGCGCAATTTTTTTTTTTTTTTTTCATTCACGTGACCACACGCGTCGTTCGAATCTTTTCCGCGTTTTCTCCGATGAGTTACAATCGTCGTCGTCGTGTGTTTTACTGTTATTACCGTCGCGTAATAATTAAAGCTTTCTGTCTTATATATATTTTTTTTTTGTTTCGACAAGAATTAATTAAGCGAAATTGCGAAAAAAAAATATTCTTCGCGCTATGTAACTGCAGATTGTCAAACGGTAATAAATCAGTGCGTTTTATATCGCCGTAACCTGGAAATTCATCGTGTTATGTGTAATAAAGACGTTAACCTGAAAATTCCTCGAGAATTATAAAGAAGTATGATAAATAAAAGATATAAATTTTCTCACGAGTAACAGTACTCGTATTCTTCTTGGTGCGGGTGACCGTAATTGAAAAACTTGTGTAATAAACATTAGATGCCGTCGAAATCATAAGTTGAAAAGCGTCGACGGCAAAGATTGCGAGAAAAAAAGGTCAATTTTCTGGGCAAAATTACGCGTCACCGTCGATTTCCAATTTCGCTCTCAAACGATCTTTTCCATTTTCGCGTCAAAACCATATTACGATGAGTATATCGAAATAACTTATAAAAATCCAGTGACAAGAGGCAATATAGTCTCTCGAGATTTGTAATTAAATTTACCTTAAATACAAAGAGTGTCGACAGCGTATAGATCGCGAATAAAAAAAAGTCAATTTCTCGGAAAAATAACGCGTTGACATCGATTTAAATTCTCGCTATTTTCAAACTCTTTCCATTGTCGCGTCGCTAAGGTAATATTGCGCGCGACAATTTAATTTTCCCGTCGCGAACCGAAAAGACGTGGGCATGAAGTTTATATACTTACGCGATACAGTGTATAGGTAATAGCTTTTGCTCCCATCGACATCACGTTGAATATTGTCGCAGCAAGCGATGTATATTTACCTACTTATCCGATACAGCCGTTGACAAGAAGTTTATATGGAAAAATAACAGTGATGATATACTACTTTGTGAATTATTATTCTCTCATAAACGTCGAAATCGACTTTTCGGATAAACTATATAAGAATTTTCGTTTCTTGTCACTCGCGTAAAAAATAGAAAATAGAGAAAAAGAATCTTGAGGTCAGCGAGAGCGTAGAGTGACGTTACTGGAGCACCGATGCATGTAAGCGTCGACGTTCTATATCTCGGCGCGAAGAAAGACAGGAGAGACGGGGATCTACATGATATAGAATGAAAGTGGATATTAAGTTTGGAATTCGTTCTCTCGAGCCGAGAGAATTGGAAAATGTGCGCTTAAAGCATTGATGAAATTGAGCATTTTACAATTTAATTACTCCTATACACTGCAATTTTCCCCGCAATTAAATATACGAAAATTCTTCTCACGTACCTATACATATATAAGACTCGGCTAAAATGTCGCGGAGTTTGCATACTAAAACTCGGGTGTAAACATTGACGCCTCTTTAAAAGCTGCCCGACTCTCTCTCTCTCTCTCTCTCTCTCTCTCTCTCTCTCTCTCTCTCTCTCTTCTCTTTCTCGAGTGAGTTTGCCAAGAAAATGTCCATTAAGAAGCGTCGCTAAATACATTCAGCCTTATACATATAGCAGCGATAAAAGGGTTTATTTATTTACACTTCGGACTACATTGTTTCGCTCTTCACCACTTGAAACTATTCGCTAAAAAAATATTCTTGGTCTTATACCAACTTTCACTGTAAAATTGCGTAATCGACGGTACAAGTTAAATCACGATTGGATGATTGTGATGAGGCGTGAATGAAATTTCACTTGTGATAAAAATAAAAGAGCTGTGACATTATGCAGATATGTTTTATTTAAAGTCACATTACACTGCGATATGACACCTCGTATAACACGCATAAAGTACATACATTATATTTGCTCAATCACATCCATTATAATATTTGCTTTAATATTTCAAATAAGTTAAAAATTATCATGACAATCAAAACCTTTTGAACAATAGAACAATAAAATATTCTACAATTTATTTAAATGATATATTTTGTTATTAATCAAATTCGGACTTTTTCTTTCTGAACTTGACTTCATTTTGAAATTATTAAACTTTCTAAAAAAGCTTGCTTATACTTATGATATAATTTTACACAGCAAACATGATTTACCACGCACAACGTCTATATAAATATTTTGTCAGGACCAAAATACACGCTTATTTTTGACATTACTCACGCAGAAGAAGATAAGTCATATTCGAATAGAACGTCATATCCATGATCGTGGTATCCGTAGCCACTTTCGACTGAATATCAGAATATTCTTTCCTCATCAAATAGACCCTAAATACATGAAGATACATGCTACGCCTTGAAAAATATTTTTTCCGCCATTTTCACATAGGATAATGAAGCTTCGTTTCCGCTTCTATTTTTTTTTTTTATATTTGCACGCTTATTTTAGTAATTCCTTTTTATTTTTCGAGTTCAACTATCATAAAATTGCACGCCTCTTTTAGTAATTTCTTTTTCGAGCCTAGCTATCTTTCTCTATCACATATGTTGAATAACTATACGAACATGCGAAAAATCACGTGCAATTTTCAAGTCAAAAAAATTCCGCATTTTGGAGCTATCGCTATCAGAGTATCTATTATCGCGATTTCAATTATCGAATCGTAAAATGTTCCGCTTTCCTGATTTTTTTTTTATATTTGCACGCTCTTGTTAGTACTTTTATTTTATTTTTCGAACTTAGCTATCTTTCTCCAACGCACATGTTAACAAACTATACGCATATGCGAAATATCACCTGCAATTTTCAAGTCATGAAAAAAAGTTCCGCGTCGTGAAATTATCGCTAACAGAATATTTCTTACCTCGATTTCAATTATCGAATCGTAAAATGTTCCGCTTCATTTGAATAACATAAAATTATATTTGCTACTCTTCTTGCAGACTCCTGAAGCTGTCGTAAGTTAGCCTCGAATCGATGAATGTATATTTGAATCCACGATAAAATTGTCAGCTGTTACCACAGGTTTCTTTACAAAGCTCAAAATCCAATCGTCGATGTTCGGAAAAAAACGTCCGCAAAAAATGTAACAATCAGTTTATTAGTTGCCCACGTTGTGGCCAACATTGTACTCATTGTTAATAACTAAAAGATCTTTGCAAACCACCTTATATAATTTTCGACTCTGCTTTTCATTAGCCAATGTACTTCTTGACTATCGACATAGTCTATTTTTTGTTTTGAAATTCGAGTGTTCCAACCTGGATGGACGTTCGCTGCAACGACATGTTTTAGAGTTTCAAAATCAATGAACTGCTCTCGATAGAAATTTATCTGGGTAAGAAAATCAGTTGGATTTGTAGAAAACGGTGTGAATGTGTATGCCAAAATCATGTAGAAAATCCTCTGCACGTTGCTTTTAACTCACCGGTTATTGCATTCCCTATGACCATCCGACTGATACTGCCATAGTTAATAGCTTTCTCTGATTTTCTACGGCGTATTTTTTTTCCAATTACGCAGTGCTGAACCAATAAATTTTTTTATGTTCGCAAGCGCGGTAAGCAGCAGACCTGTTCAAGCTCGCATGGGAATTTCTTGTCATTATTCAATCGCAAAAATCGCTTCGTTGTTGTCGACTCGCCTTTTATTCATTTCTATCTCAATTTTCGAACCGTAAAATACTTTGAAATAATATACGTATAAATATTTTCAGTGCTATCTTTGTAAAATGACATATTCCAACCTCGAAAAAAAAATCTGCTAAATGCATTGAACTTGTAAATATACTATTATTGGATAGAAACGTTAAAAATCGAAGAAATGCAAATTTTCGTCTCAACTCTACTAGCTCTTCACAGTAAATGCCAAAACCTCGGGAAAAAAAATAGTACACACTAAAATTCATCGAAAGTTGATGTCTGACCATACAGCAACGTTGACTACTTGAATTCACACTGCTGCAACTGCAGCTGCTCAAGAATAAAACTCGTTCAAAAAAAGAAGACGAAGAGAAGAAGAAGAAAACGAAGGTCGCTCGTGCAAAAATACAGAGGCAAGCAAAAGTCGCCATGGAAAAGTAGCGAGAGCGATTAATCGAGAAAGCGAGTGAGAAGGACAGAGAGCAACAGTTCGCTCATCATTATTGACCTTTAAATTATCATTGCAACTTTAGAAATGTTAGCGGATAGAAAGAGAGGTAAGGAGTAGAAGAAAACTCACTTGCGAAAGAAAATGAAGAATGCAACATTATCTGTATGCGGATACATTTCATTGAAAGCATTACATTTCGAGAACACACACACACACGTGCGTTAAGTATCTCGTATTTTCCATATCTCAATGTATTCTTAAAACGGCCATAAGTATTTTATTAAAAAAACGATGCATCCAGTTGCGTAGAATGTGCCACGAAATCTCAGCTACAAACACAGCAATGGATAGCAAACAGCCGATGAGCAGACGATAAGCCATGTTCATGTAGAATTCCTTCTTCATGATTGTCGTAACCGCGACTACTTCGGACTGAATATCATAATGCTCTTTCTTCGATACGTACTCCGGATAGACTTCGTACAATTCTCCAGTTACGTCAGCCATGTCGTTCTTCATCCAGTGTCTAATGAGACCGGACTCCTGAAGTCTCAGTATAATAGCATCGAATCGATGTACATATGGCGAAGTTTTAGAATGCAACAAGGCGTTATATGCTGATACCATCGGTTCCTTCACAAAGCTCAAGATCCAACCGTGAGTGTTTCGAGAGAAAAAGTCGGCCATAACTTTACCGTAAATATTATTAGTTTCGCACGCATTATAGTCAAGATCGTCGTCATTTTTTTTAATTAAATTGTAAAAGCAACGGATCCAACAATTATTTGTTCTACGGTTCTTTATTATCCACAGGAGTTCTCGATTATTTATCCGCTCTAACGTTTTTGCTGCATATCGTACGGTCATGCATGGACGAACGTTGGCTTGAACAACATCTTTCAGAGTTTGAAAATCAATGAACTGCTCTTGAGGAAAATTCATCTGAGTAAAGAAATCCGTCAGATTAGTGGAAAACAATATGGATACACATATCAAACTTAAGTAGACGATCCTCTCGATGTTGCTTTTGAATTCGTCGCTCACTGAATTGCCCAAGATTATCTGAATGATATTGTAGACCGACCAAACCCTCAAATTTAACTTGATCATTCTCACAAAAATAGCGAAAGCGATAACGATGACTATGAAAATACCAAATATTACAGGCGATGTTTCGCCAAATCCAGCTGCATATTTTGGATGTTGTTTAACAATCAAATGATTTCCGCCTCTATGAATGAAAATACTGTATTCAAAATGGGATTCCTCCAGTGAGACCTCCGATGAGACGAAATAGGTACTCATGGTAAAGTCCGCGATTCCTTGATAAATTGCCGTGGTCAAGTTATCACAGTCATTAATTATTTTCATATAGATTGAAAAGTTGATCGCTTTTGCTAGAGCTTTCGTGATTTGAACTTCAGTACCTGCGATGGAATCCAGATCGACATACTTTCCACCAGGGCCATCACGGAAATAAACGACTGGGTAAATGATGTAGAAGCCAGTATTCAAAGGGTAGCCGTGAAGATTTTGTAGTTTGTTGGTAAACAAGTTGGTCCCATAGGATAAATATTCTTTCTTGTAAGTACCAACGAATGGGTTGTACTGGTGCGCTACTATGTCAGTGTAATTACGAGTATGACTCAATAAAGAATCCGATCCGAGTTGCTGTTGCAGTTCGATCACGGTGATATCCAAGAAATTTCGAGCCCAACTGAATTTGAAGAAATCGAGGAAATCGATTTTAGCACCGGCGTTGATCAAATAAATCAAGCACTTTGCTCTCTTCGGTCGGATGGGATATATCATGGTGAAGTTAATCCAGCTTGTGAGTTCATCGATGACATTGCCCTGCTGATTGCCATAGATGAAAATGATATTCAAGTTATTTCTGTGAGATCTCTGCATAAGTGACCAATTGTCCAACATGACCAAATCCTGATCTGGTTCAGTTTCATCTACGTCGATAATGATCGATGAGAACTCCTCGGTAAATCTTTTCATGAAAACTGCTGGAACTAAAGCGGAACGGTACGATGGTTTGGTGATTATAGCTACTTGCCTTGGCCCGATGTTTTTCCGTACATACTCAACGGAAATATTCAGCACTTCCGAATAATCTGAGCAGATGACCTGACAGTAAGCAGCGTAAGCGCACAACGCCCAAAATAACAATTGCTTTGAATTCATTCTGCTGGTAAATGTGCTTCTAGCGCCCTCTAAGTCCCGATCCCTGCTGACGCTAGCAGGAAAAATACTACGCAGTTTCGAAATAACTTATGCATGCTACGCCTTGAAAAATATTTTTTCCGCAATTTTCGCATACAATAATGAAGCTTCGCTTCCGCTTTGTCCTTTTTTTATATTTGCACGCTTTTTTAGTACTTTTATTTTTATTTTTCGAGCTTAGCTATCTTTCTCCATCGCATATGTTAACCAACTAAACGAACACGCGAAAAATCACGAGCAATTTTCAAGTCACGAAAAAAAGTTCCGCGTCGTGAACTTATCGCTAACAGAATATTTCTTACCTCGATTTCAATTATCGAATTGTAAAATGTTCCGCTTCATTTAAAGAACATAAAATTATATTTGCTACTCTCCTTGCAGACTCCTGAAGCTGTAGTGAGTTAGCATCGAATCGTTGAATATAGGGTGACATTTCTGAACCGATGCGAGGCGATGTTTAAAGGAAAAGTCTGAAAAAAGTTCAACAATCAATTTATTAGTTGATCACGCGTTGTACTCATGGTTAACAACTAAAATATCCTTGCAAACCACCTTAAAATTGTCGACTCTGCTTTTCATTAATTAATTCAATTCTTGACTATCGATATTGTCTATTTTTTTCTTTTAGAATTCGAGTGTTCGAACGTGGACGGAATTTCGCTGCAACGACATCTTTTAGAGTTTCAAAATCAATGAACTGCTCTTGATAGAAATTTATCTGGGTAAGAATATCAGTTAGATTTGTAGAAAACGATATGAATATGTATACCAAAATAATGAAGAAGATCCTCTCCACGTTACTTCTTAACTCACCGGTTACTGCATTCCCCTAGACGATCCGACTGATACTGTCATCGTAAATACTTTCGCTGTTTTTCCACGGCGTATTTTTTTTTTCAAATGACGCAGTGCAGGACAATTTTTTTTTATGTTCGCAAGCGGTAAGCAGCAGACCTTTTTTTCACGCTCGCATGGGAATTACTTGTCATTATTGAATCGTAAAAATCGTGACGCTGTTGTCGACTCGAAGCAAGCTCTTCCATCGATTTCTGTCAAAATTTTCAAATCATAATAATATACGTATAAATATTTTTTTCAGCGTCAACTGTGTTGGAAGTCATATTCCAATATCGAAAAAAAAACCTACTAAATCGTAGAAATCAAGCTTTCTTCTCAATTTTAATAGCGCTTCACAGTGAAATCCAAAACCTCGAACAAAACGCTGCCAACTGTATTGGCGGAGTGCTTCCTTGAAGTGCGAAATTAACGATGATTTTAATTTGTTCTGATAAAATTTCTATTTTAAATGATTTTATTAGAATCATTAATAGAATTTACGACTCATGCACTTGATTGATTTTGATTATAATTAAAAAGCTTTTTGTTAAAAATTTAAGAAAGGCTATATTTACATATTTTTGAAATAAAGACCATAAAAAAATTTTCTACACAAATAGTACATGAAATTTTGTTCCTTTCTTCTATTTATGCCATAATTAAGAAGATTGAAAAAAATTGAAGTCATTTCCTTCATTTTAACACTTACAATAATCGATATAACTTATCGCACGAAATCGCAAAACATTCCTTGAAAATTCCATGATGAAAAATGGCTCTAAAAAAATTTCTACTCGATGGATCTTCATGAAAGTTTCTTTCCCCCTTCTTTGACTGTTCTCGCAACAGTTTGAAAAAATAATTCGTAAAGATTCCTCGCACAGAATCTCCACAGCGAAGGGGGCATTTTTTGAGTGAAATAATAGAAATAATTGACAAATGAAGCCTATAAAACAAAGGCTATAAAAAATTTTCTACCCAATCGATCTATAAAATTTTTGTTCCCCTCTTCTATTAATGCCAAAATAAAGATAACTGAAAAAATTTGAAGTCATTTTCACGTATTTAACAACCATAACGATAGATATAACTTATCACACGGAATCACGAAATTTGCCTTAAAAATTCCATAATGAAAAATGGCTCTAGAAAATTTTCTACTCGATAGATCTTAATGGAATTTGTTTCCCCCGTACCCACCATAATTTTCAACAGTTTAGAAAAAAATTAAGACAATTCCTGAAACGGAATCGCCACAAAG
This sequence comes from Galeopsomyia nigrocyanea, assembly GCA_035047105.1. Lineage (NCBI taxonomy): Eukaryota > Metazoa > Arthropoda > Insecta > Hymenoptera > Eulophidae > Galeopsomyia > Galeopsomyia nigrocyanea. Next base: position 7,870 of record JAWWMK010051097.1, on the reverse strand, counting down.
ATTGACAGACTACATTCATTCACACACACACACACACACACACACACAGCCGCACAGACATCACAAAAAAATTTTATATTTCGATTCTACGTGATACCTGGTACAAAGATGTAACAAAAAATCAAGAACGAAATATTTCACGAAAACAAAGCTTCATCTTCAAGGAAAAAAAAAAATGATCCTCGAGCACATTAAAGTCATTATTAGCTACATGTCAATAACAAGGACAAAAAAAATGTGTCCGAGATGATCGGCGTTCGATAACGAAAGAAGAAAAAATCTCCACCTACGATCCGTTCGTTTTTGTTGCACGACCCAGAAACTCTGTACATTCACTCGTAACGTACATACACACACATTCGAGACATTGACAGACTTGTTTTTCGGCTACACACATACACACACACACACACACACACACACACACGTGTGTGTGTCCCGGGAGGCATGTACAGTTATCGAAAGGTAAACTCCCGCGCGCGCGTATATATATATATACGAAGAGAGGAGCGAGAGAGAGAGATCGAGAGAGAGCCTATAGGAGAAGGAGGCCAAGCCGAAGAGAGGCAACCGTTATGACTGGCGCGAGTCTCGATTTTTCGAGCATACGGAATTTTCGCTCATCTATGCTTGATTTAGTGTGCCAGCTGTTCTTTAAGATTTTGGATAATATTATTGAATTATACGTTCAACTCTACTTGCCACCTGAATTATGTGCTGGAACTTGCAGGTTGTCGAAACTTATAGCATTATTATGAGGAATTTCAACAAATACGATTTTCATGAATGAATAAAATACTACGAGAAGAAAGTGTATATAGTAAGCCGCATTGCGTAATACATTCCGACAATGAATATTCGACGACTCTTTAACACTCTCGCGAAAGAACGAAATGAAAACGTATTTTTAAATTCAAACCGCGTACACTCGAAGTCAGACAGCGGTAATTAAGCGCGAAAAGAGTATGAATGAATAAGTAAGGATGAGAGAGACGAGTTATGCAAAGGTGTATACGCATGACCTGGTTTCTCTCTCCAGAGACGATCATCGCTCGAGTTTGCGTGTATTACATATAAGTTTAGCAATTTGAAACCATAGATTATTGTTAAAACATTTCTTTAACGTTTTTCCTTCATTTGTCTGTTACAGGTACGTACAATACTTTCACACATGCAGAACTGCAGACGATGGATTTCGGTTCGTCACGACAATTCATCGAAGTTCATTGATAGAAAGTATCGAAGAATGCGTATAACGATAATCCGTGAGAGTTTCGAATTCTTCGCGTTCCACTTTCCTATGATAATGCGTTTTTCATTTGCAATTTACCCGAGCCTATTCGTTCTTTTTCTTTTTTTTTTTTCGGCGAGCGAAATAATAGGAATTAAGTTTGACCGACTTTATCGGCGAAATCATCAACGTCCCAACGGTTTTCGTTGGGAAATTAGTCACGATCAAATCGAGAGAGGGAGAGAGAAAGATTCGAATTGTGGGTAAAAAGACGCGACTCTGTCACGATCTTTTTATGGGATAGTCTTTTAAACTCTCGGCGTATATACAAAATTTCGCAAACCATATGCCACTTTTTGCACTTGTTGTATAGAGAGAAAATTGTTATTATCAATTTCTTATAGCGAAATAATTCTTTTGCGAATTAATTTGCTTATATATTGCGCGGATTATATGTAAATAGAGACGTGAAAATAAATAAACGATCGATTATACGGAGGTTTGCAATTTTCGTAAAATAAGCCTTTCACGTGTCTTAACTTTCTAACAGGCAGCAGCGGCGGCGACGGCGGCTTGGTAAAAGCTCGGAAATCGTGAGTGCAATCGATGCCTCCTCTTTATCTCCCGCGCGTATATATGTATACATATAGTTAGTGCGAGGCAAACGAGTCACGAGGACGAAAAAACTCTGTGTATGTATGTGTGTGTGTGACCCACAAAATTTTCTACACGTTAATTGGCATACACTTGGACGAGTTTTAAGGGTTTCTTTTTTTTCAATGGCGACGTATCTCATTTGCATTTTTTTAGGCTTCGTTAATTTATTAGGTATAGCTAATTGGGCGCTTGGATGAGGTAACATTTGCTTGACAAAGTATACCATTTAATATCAAGGTAAATGTTCATTTACGTGCGATTTTAGAGGTTTCATTTGATTGAAAGCAATGCGGACAATGTAAGTGCGCTTCATTGGACAAAGGAAATACGAGTAAAATGTCGTTTCTTCAATTTCACGCAAATATTGTATAACGTGAAATACGCAGTTACCACACAGCGGCTGAAGTCTTAATAAAACATTCATTACGAAAATAATCAAGTTATACACTGTACAAGCTCACAATGTGAAAAGAAATAAATGTAGTTAAAGCTTTAAATCTCTAATTTAACGACAACGTGAAACAATAAACGAAAAAGGAAAAAAAATATCGCGCAGGATTAGAGAATATAATCGCATACGGAATATCGAAATGGGCGATTAAATGCAAACGCGCGCGCCGCGCCTGTTAATAATCGATGCTCACTTTAAAGAGAATGACTTTATGTCTTTTGGCACGACGAAGGGTTTTGCTATCACCAGCCATTCGATGGTATTGCAGTACGAGATTTACGGCTGAAAGAAAAAAAAAGGAAAGCCATTTCCACCGCGTTTTATCCAAATGAAAAAAAAGTTGGATCTTTATTTTTTTTTCTAGATGCGCTATTTTTATCCTTGGAAATGTATATGACGAAATCTAAAAAAGAAATATTCACTTTTTTGAAGTCCAAAATGGAAAAAAAATTTTTAACGCTAGAGCTTCCGCAGTCTTTTTCTCTTCTTTTTGAAGGTGTATAGTGACGGAAAATGCTTGTGAGCATTAGAATAGTTCCTATAAGAACTATTTTTTCCATATTTTTAACGAACTGAAGATTGAATTTTTTTGTTATATTGTTGATAACTTTTTACCGCATAATTATTTTGAAACAAAACTAATTTCTACTAAATGTCTTCTTTTTTGCTACAATTTCGACTGATCAAAAATGTTTCTAGCGGTCTTAGAAGCCGAGAAATCAGCATTCGAACCAAATGACGATGTTTGCCTATACTGAAATAAATACCATTTGATTATATGGGAAAATCCCGACAAAGTAGTTTCTGTAAACTTTTCCAATGTTCATAAGCATTTTCCGTCATTATACACCTTGAAAAAGAAGAGGAAAAAACTGCGGAAGCTCTAGAGTTAAAAATATATTTTTTTCCAATTTGAGCTTCAAAAAATGCATTTTTTTTCTAGATATCGTCATATGTCTAATATTTCGGTGAAATCAAACAATTTATCGTTATGCACTTTATGTAATTCGATTGCAACAATCATCGCACGAAACTTTCGTAAACGTAATATCCATTGAAATTATTTAAACAAGTTTATCAATATATACAACGGACGTATTTGTCGAGAGAATATCCTCGTTCCATTTAATCAGCCGGAGAATATACATCACTCGCGAATAATTAAACATCGTTGCAAGCGCGCATTTCTATCCTTAATCAATTTACGCTTAATGCTTATAAACAATCTCCGTTAAAAGCTACATCTCGGGTATGTCCATGCACGCGTACAGAGTAAATTCCCCGAGGGTAAACACACACACACCAACACAAAGTAGATATACCGCACGCAAAATTCCGACATTGTTTAGCGTGTGTGTGTATGTGTGTGTGTGTGTGTGTGTGCAGCTTTCTCTCGTCGAGCGAAAAGATTGCTGAAATTTCTACTTCGCGGAACGAAAATGCAATCAACTATGTGTGTACGGATGGTTTAGAAGCCGCATGATATCGACTTTGTCGTTGCTTCGAGGCTTTGATTCCATTAGTTCAATCGTGCTCTATACACTTGTTTTTTTTTTCATGGCTTACCAAGTCGACACGCGATTAAACACATCACGTTTGCAATGTTTGCTCGGGATAAAAAAGCGCGAGTACTCGTTTTCCTCGCCGGTCGTTCCTTTTTTTAAATTCGTATATTTTTTCCTTTATACTTGTTATTAATCGATTTTACCAGGGCTTTTATTTTAGCAATATAGAAAAGCTTATCCGCTTCGGTGAATTTTACCACTTGTAACGACAAATCCAATTAACACCAAGTTACCACTAATTAATCTGATAATTAAATTAAAACTTATTCGCTTCTCGGAAACGAATCCATCGACTCTATCAAACATCCGATAATGCAACAGATAATGCATTCGTATAAGAAACCCTATTACATCCGTGGGTATTCAATATTCCATGCGAACGTAAATCTCATTTGTAAAGCGTATATATGAAAACACAAACTCCAAAAAAAAAAGAAATAAGAGCCAATTAGGATTGGTATTCTGTGGGTCGTTCACGCGCGGCTTTCGCGAATTATCGAATTAGCCAGGAATCTCGTGTTCGAAAAATTTCAAATGCCCCGACGAGTGCAATGATCCCCAACCTGTTTGCCCCCAGCATGGGGTCCAACCGAGAGAGAGTATCACGTGAGAAGGGTTTTTCTTACTTTTTTTTTAATTGTCATTGTTGGAGTTGTTGTGTTGACAGTGAACGTATCTACCGTTTTGACCAACTCTCTTTCTCTCTCTGCTGGGAAGATTAATGGGGTCAAGGGTTTGTTATTGTTGTCATGCCACAGTTCGATGTATCGTAGATTCATCATTCTTCTTCGATTTACCGTTTCATCTCATAACGATTGTCATCGGATGTATTTTTTTGAATGATGTCTATCTTTGATAACTGTTGTGACGCCAAATGAAATAAAACTTCGAGATCGAAGTCCTAATATTCGTGAATTTCGCAAAAAATAGTGGCAATTAATAATTGAAAACTTAAATCTTCCGCGACAAATAAATCTCAGGTACTTGCGACCAAAAACATTACTTGGTGCGCGTCTTGGCGCACGGGACCACCTACAGCGCGGAATTACAACCTCTTCTTTTATTATTTTTTTTATATCTCTTCCGCAGCAGAGAGCAAACGCGCGCAGAGGTATATGACCAATTCCACAAAAAAAAACTCGATTAATTCGGCTCCCGTTTCTAAAAAAAAGTCAAATTGACTCGACGCTCCTAATTCCTTCGGGATATCATTCTATAGTACACAAGGAATCGAAAAAAAAATTGGGCCCATCCACAAAAATGTTTGTGACACCCTTTAAATTGTTCCTACATTCATATATACGTCAATAGGAATTTGATACCGAGTCGAAAAATTGGCAATGCAGTTCACCTTTTGCGGAGGCGAAATCCCAAAATAAATAAATGCGTGACAAAAAGTATAGTATGCTCATCTCTATATACACGTGAGAGTACCAAGGATGTAAAGAGGATCTTTTGTGACCGAGGAAGCAATTGCATTACTAGTTGAGGCAAGCTAGCACGAGTGATACAATTCGTGAAATTTCGTGTTTCGATAGAGAGCTACCGGAAGGTATATTGTACTATAAATTATTTGAACAGTAAAGATTATATATTTTCATTAATATATAATATTGAAATATGAAGTTGATGTCAATTTAAATAATCTTATTGGTTTTAATAAAAATAGCAATCAACTAGAGTTCGTCGTCGCTCGATCTTGAATATACTTTTCTAATTTTTATTTTAACCATAGCCCTAATAAAAATATCATTTTATGGGTAAAACTAAGTGTATCTGAAAGTAAAATAATGACACCATATTTTGTTGCATGTTGTTTATTTGATATTCCAAACTGATTATACATTGTGGTTCAATCTTATTATATTACAAATCAAAGTTCGCAGTACAGATCAATCTCAACTGTTATTGAAATTCAAAGATATATTATTATTACATTATTATTTTTTTAGGAATTTGCATTAAAAACATACAATTTTCGTGTTAAACTACACACTTTTGAAAGTTATTTTTGAAATATTTTTTTTAGAATACAACATCTACATTGAAAATTTTGTGTCAAACAATACATTTCAAAGTATAAATGTGATGTTGCTAAGAAAACGTGAAATATTGAAAACTACCATCGACATATAAATTTCGGTAATTAATTATTTTCCCGTGACTAAGGCTGTAAGAAATGTAAGTAAATATCAACTTTTACAACGCGTTTCAAAATTGAGTTTTGCAAGTTCAAATTTTCAGCGCTACAATCAATATATTGATTAATTTTTTTAACATTTAACTGAAAATACTTTGAAAAAATTATATAAAATCCTTGAAATTTGCGACTGACGGACTCATTTTAAAAATGTGAAACTACAAAGAAAAATATGTCTCGGCAATATGCACTCCGTAATTGCTTTACCCTTGTCAATGACGAATTTTCCAATGTGTCATAAAATATCGATATCACGAATTTTTATTTAAATGCATTCTGAAAAAGAAAAAAATAATGTAAAATAAATTCTTGTAAAAATATTTTTAACGCACCTTTATAGATGTTAATTTCTTTCGTATCCCAAATTGTATTATTCTCCAATATTTGTTGATGATGATTTTTGACATTCTTGGACGAGTCGTAAGCTCGATGACGAATACTAAGACGGATAAGGCAAATCCACAAATGAGAATACTAATCAATATGTAGATCACACTTGCATCGTTGATCATCTTATCATATACAGTTATCTTTTTATTCGCTTTCAATTCCAGCATCTTGTCGAACAAATTGCTCTCAAAAAGTTTCTGCAACATTCTGTCGAATTTTTCAACGAAAGGCGAAGCTCTTTCGAAGAAGAATATGGTCAATCCATCGACTAAATTGACTTGGGCGATCTTCATTACTGGTTCATTGAAAGCATTTTGATATTTCGAGATGGCGGATTTCGCCGAAGCCATCAATGTTATGCAAATTCGTAGACTTCCTCTCCACATTTGCTCAAAACAATTTTTGTCAACGTCATTGTCCAATGAAACTTTTTGAACAAACATACTCGTACTATTGCCGTGAATAAGCTTCAATAATCCATGTATTTTGCTGCTGGTGTAAATCGGTAGCTCTGATTTATAAATATCATCAAATGTGTCGAATGTCATTGGTTTCTTGATCAATTTTACATCCATCAGTTGAGCTACGAAATCGGTCGAATAAAATACGGATAATAATATCAAGCTCAGAAAAAGTATCCTCTCAGCTAATCGTGACGGTTGCCTTGGCATCGCAATTCCCAACAGTTGTCCAAAAATATTACAATCGATCCAATTTGCTTCAGTTGACTTCAGTAATTTCGCTGCTGCGAAGTAGATAAGTATTATACCGAAAAAGCAGCACAAATTCCACTCCAAATTTTTTGGAAATGCTACTTCGGTGAATAACTGCAGAGGCACCACGATGACCATTCGAGAAGTGGACTCAAACTGTTTACTCCCTAAGTACTGTTGCTCATAAGACCAAGCTGCATAACCCGGATACATATGTACTGAGATTTGACCGCTCTTCAGATATTCGAATAAGTCTTGCGCTTCTATATGTTCCGACTCGACTATTTTTATGTACTTTGCCGATGCATTGATCCGTCCAAAGAATAAATCGAGCGTTTCGGAATATTCGTTTCTAACTTGCAATGCTCCCGTGACGCTGTCTTTCGTTCCATAGAAATACGGAGGTTGATCGAGGTATACAAGTTTCATTTGATAGCCGTTTACGTCGTTCAATTTGTCGGGAAATAGCTGAGCATTCATCTCGGAATCCTCTGAATAACTGATCATCTTCGTGAATGGATCGTAGCTTACATATTCTACTTCCCTTGCGTTGGTTACGAGTAAAATACTGACTTCGAGGAACTTTAGTGCCCAAGTGTATTCAAAAATGCGTTGTAAATTGTATGCCCTCGGTTTTTCAAAAAGCACGACGATGCATTTGGG